>JAULUF010000023.1:14425000-14602500 GCA_031834385.1 Semotilus atromaculatus | reverse complement strand
TACTTCGTTACTCTACTTAAAAGGTGCTGTATGTATGTACTTTTTTACTCTACTAAAGCATAAAAATACCATAATATGTTTGCAGATATTTAGGAAACATTAGCTAAGTTCACATACTCGTTTCTCTGAAAAACACTTCTGCAGCCAGTTATTTTACTTATTTTTTTTTACATGTTCCGTGTTGTCAGTTGGTTTTTGTTTTGGTCTGTGTGATCTCACCCACTGCCGCGTGAGCGTCGAGTCTGAGGAGTAAGGGACGGGGGAAACAACCATCTCTGATATTTTGTATTTGAACTGCAGTACCTATTTCGACCTCTAGCTGTCATTCTTACAGACAGCACCTTTAAAGGGTTAGTTCACCAAAAAAAAAAAAAAATCTGCCAGTAATTACTCACCCTCATGTTGTTCCAACCCCGTAAGACTTTCGTTCATCTTCGGAACACGAATTAAGATATTTTTTATTAAATCTGAGAGCAGGATCACTCCTCCATAGGCTTCTAAGGGACTGAAACTTGTTCCCCCAAAAAGTTATTAAAGAGATCGTTAAAATAGTCCAAGTGACTACAGTGGCTCAATCTTAAGTTTATCAAGCGATGAGAATACTTTTTGTGCGCAAAAAAAACCAAAAAATATCGACTTAATTCAACTATTAATTTCCTTCTCGGTCGGCCTCGAGTGAGTTCTCGTAGTAAAACTGCGTAGCGCTTCTGTGGTGTACGTCACACGCATCACACACATGACCAGCGTCGGCCAATAGTGAGCCTGCGTGTGACGTAGCCTTACGCTATCACACTACGTTAACTGACAAGGCCCACAGAGAAGGAAATGAATAGTTGAAATAAAGTCATTATTTTTGTTAGTTTTTGCGCACAAAAAGTATTCTCGTCGCTTAATAAACTGAAGATTGAGCCACTGTACTAGTCACTTGGACTATTTTAACAATGTCTTTAATAACTTTTCGGGGGAACAAGTTTCAGTCCCTTAGAAGCCTATGGAGGAGTGATCCTGCTCTCAGATTTAATAAAAAATATCTTAATTCGTGTTCCGAAGACGAACGAAAGTCTTACGGGGTTGGAACAACATGAGGGTGAGTAATTACTGACAGAATTGTCATTTTTGGGTGAACTAACCCTTTAAGTAGATCAGACAAGTATCTGTACTTTATCAGAGTATTTTTATTTTGGAAAACTTTTACTTCACTTAATTTCAAAGCACAATATCATACTTCACAATATAATCACAACATTTTATAAAATCAACTTCCTCATTATTTTGAATTGAAGAAATCATCACCCGCTGTGACGCGATAGTGCTGTCCGATTCATGAAAGAGCTGATTCTTTTCAATTAACCTTTTGGTAACACTTTACATTACGACCCGCAAACAACTGCGTAAGTAAACCAAAATTACGGTGTACGTTTCTGTAATTATAGTGTACTTCCGTATAGGTATAAGGGAACAATATGTTAAGTTTTGGGTAATAAAGTGGTAACAAGCGCCACTTTAATTTACAGCCCGCAGGAGTTACACTTACCCTGTAAATACACAGATGAAACGGGTAACAAACACTACATGAAGCAACACTATTTGCACAGTAATTACAGAGAAAGGTACTCTTATTAAGAAAACAAAACAAAAAAAACGTTTTAATTACACATTTGCCCTGACATTTAAGTGTCATTACAATACAATGTGATGAGGTAAGTACTAAGTACTACATATACGTTATAAATTAAAAGCATAGCAGAAACTACTTTTTTTGGCTTACATTAAGTAGTTTAGTAAGAAAAGCCAATAAATTCAAAATTATATATATATATATATATATATATATATACAGTATATATATATAAAATTTACAACCCACAGATGTCAAAATTACACTGTAATTACATTGCACAAGAACATATTTTGCCAGAAATGTGACAAAAACTTTTATACAACAGACGTACAATTTTTGCCTGGAAAATATTAACAGAATAGGTACCTGTTAGTTTTAAAATAATTACATAATAAATCGTTTGCTTGTATATCTGGTTGTACCCTTTATTACCCAAAACTTAACATATTGTTCCCTTATACCTACACGGAAGTACACAATAATTACAGAAACGAACAACGTAATTTCGGTTCACTTACGCAGTTGTTTGCAGGTCGTAATATAAAGTGTTACCAACCTTTTGAATCATTTCGCAAATCGCACTGAACGATTCATTCATGAATTGGACCGATCTTATTGCATCTGTTCTCAAGTCAACAACTCGCTATTTCAAATGATCCGAACGAGTCTCCAGTTAACAATTACCAAGTCTGACTTACAATGAGCCAAGAACATGAGATCCTCGGAGTGTGTGCGGCTGTGCGCGAACGGTGGTGCGAAAAGTTACTAATGCCAACTTTAGAATTTATTTTTGTAAATGAAAATCAAACATGACTGTCAGTTGTGTGTGAACTAAATCTACTGTAAAAGGGCACGCAATTTAAGCCAACTGTATGAAATACGTTTCAGTAGTAGTTATTACTACTTTATTATTTAGTTATTACTACAAATTTTCAGTAGTAGTAGTATCAGTGTATGACAAGTTTTGGTAATAAAATAAAACAATTTCATTCTTGCAGATCAATACATATTAAGTGTCTGCATAATCCTGGCTACATGACTATTCACAATAATTCATAATGATGTCAGACTAAGCTGTAACCATTTTAAACTCTATCTGTGGGTCAATATATGCCCCACATATTTTGAGCAGTAGAATTGAGTATATACATTTCAAAATAAATAAACATTCATCGATCAGTACTTTTCCACGTTTAATACTTAAGTACATTAAAAATCAAGTAATTTTTAAGTTTTACTCAAGTAAAACTGAAAAGAAGTGCTTAATACATTCACTGGAGTATTATTTTACTAGGGTTTCTGTACTTTTACTCAAGTAGCATACTTGATTTGGTAGCAATTCAGATTAGTAGTGCTAAAAGTAAACTATCGTTTTAATGGTTTAAATGGTTTAAAAAAAACTATGTTCGTTCATTTTTAATAACATGTTGAATATTATTTAAAAGAGGCATTTGCCTCTAGTGATTTCTAGTGATCATGGCAAAAGTTATTCATCATATAATGTTCAAATAAGAGAGGAGAGCATAACTAGGCAGATGTTTAGATCCGTTTAGTAACATGCACGTTTGGCATTTTAAAGAGGCTATACAGGTGCCTGGATTGTACTGATGCTGTACAGTTCCAGCAAAGCGTGCCAAAATTTCGGTAGTCTACTTCATCTCCCACAGCCTAGCATTTATACCCAACCCTCAAAATGAGGAATCGCATATGCAAATCAGGCTCAACACAATGTTTTGGCCGCGTATGCCACGCTACCTGGTTTGCATAATTATTTTGGTGAAGCAAGTGCTAAAACAACAAATAAACAACACAATCAGTAATTGTGATTCATTCCTAGTGAATTCTTGTACTTAATGAACAGAAAGTCTTGACTTTTTACATCAGCTGTTACAACTGAAAACCATAGTTAGGTAACCGAGACTGGAGACGCCAGATGTTAACCATTAAGAACAAGAAGGAGTAGCTTATTAGCGGGAGTAATTGATTAAAAGAAGGTTGTGCAGGGTGGCGCTGGCAGGGATCACAAACAGGTGTGTTTGTATGTGAAAGTGACAAAGAAGGAAAGATGACTGGGCAACTCCTCCCATCAGTGTAGCAATGGGTTGCACCTGTTGTGCAACACAGCTGGATGCTGATCCCACAGCACCCCCCAGTGGCAGGTGGAGGAACTTCACAAGGGTAAAAATTGCGCCAAAATAACACAGACATACATATTTGTGCTTTCAGGACACACATCACAAAGAACTTTTTATATTTACTTTAATACTCATCATACAAAGTTTAAGGAATGGTTTGCCCAAAAATGAAAGCGTATCATTTATCAGTCATCATAACGACATGAAGGTGATATAAACAATGACATGTGCGTGCTAGCTAGGTTTTGGAGTGAAATAATTTCAGAGAGATGGCAGAGGCGAGCAGATAGGGATTTGGGAGAGAAGGTAGGATCAGGTGAAGGAGAAGGAGGAAGAGACAGGGGAAGAAAGATTGGAACAGAAGTAGAGAAAAATAAGTTAATGAGTAGAGATGGGGAAAAGAACGAATAGAAGAGGAGGCAGAATGAGGGGGGAGAGACGAAGAGATGGGAGCAGGATCTCTCAGCCGACTGATTTGCCGCCCCCGTGTTTCCACGGCAATGGGACGGGTGAAGGCAGTGTGCTGTGAAATGTAATCAGTCCATCTCCCTCAGTGCTGTGTCTAATAAATCACACACCCAAACACACACACACACTAATACATATACGCACATGCTCAGTCTCTCAAATATGTGTGTGGACATGCAATTCATGACTCGGCAACTCCATCGGCTACAAAACAAGAAAAAACAAGGGGTAAACAAACAGTATATAACGTCAGTATTGCGTCATGAGATCTCAGAGGCCAAAATGGTTGTCGACACTCTTTAAAATAAAGGTTCTGGGGGTTTTAACAGTGCTGCCACAGAATAACCATTTTTGGTTTCCCATTGAAGCTTTCATTGAACAGTTTTTAAAAGAAAATTTGTTTTCCCCCTCAGTGTGAAAAACATTTTAATAATCTGAAGAACTTTATAAATAATTTTTTGGTGAAATGGAAAGGTTCTACACTCTTAAAACTAAGGCTATGTTCAGTCGATTTTTTCTCAATCAGATCTTCAGGCAGACTGTCTGCACTATTAATTGCAAGTGATCAAATAAGATTTCTGTGTCCAGACATAATCTGCAAGGATTGCTTTTGTAATGACAATATGTGATGAGGCTTTCAGAAGAAAAGAAACAAGAAAAACTCAGCAATTTAAGGAGAAGACTATATTGTGTATATATTGTTATTGACCATGCGATAGACATGGGCAAAATCTTTGGTCATACCATTTGAATACCGTATGAATACTTTTTCCATTTCCGTCATATACAGCTCACTCAACAAAAAGTTTTGCATATTTACCATGGTATATTCCCAATATCTTACTATTGCAGTTTGGCTTTCTGTCAAATGAAATGGCTTTTGTGGCAGACACTACCCAAGACTCTGAGCATCAGATCAAATAAAATATCTTAAATACAGAAACTCTGATTGGCTGCCTCTAGAGACTTTTACCATGAGCCTAATTAAAAGCTGTTGCTTATTTATGCAATGCACTCCTCTTCCAACACTTGTCATTTGTGAATATATGATGATGAATTCTAATCAGTTTTGTAATCAAGAAAGCACTGATAACTCCTGAATATATTTATGACGTTTTTTTATCTTTTTTTAGCAAAACATAAAACCTCTCTTTACTAATAAAAGATAACGGAACATTAACAGTTATTCTTACAGTATATACCCTTTATGGTCCTGGAGAAACATTCCTATCGATAAATTAGATTTTTGGATCACAGTTATTCCCAATGGTAGGCTTTGAACAACAATCCAAACAATCCTTCCCTATTATGTTAGGAGTAGTTAATGACTCAGGTTTAGGATTATGTTTGATCAGTATGTTCGGTTTCACTTTATTTTGATGGTCCCTTTAACACATTCTGTTGTCTATAAGTAGCATTGCACCTACATGTCTACTAACTCGCATTAGAGTTTTAGTAGAGTATTAGTAGACTAGTAGGGTTAGGGTTAGATTAAGTTGACATGTAGTTGCAAAATTACTTATAGTCAGTAGAGTGTCTGTTGGAGGACCATCACAATAAACTATTTGCAGATATTAAGCAGACAGTCTACTAATACTCCAATGAGAGTTAGTTGACATATAGTTGCAAAGTTACATATAGTCAACAGAATGTTCAAAAGGGACCATCAAAATGAAGTGTTACCGTATGTTCTTCTGTAAGATCAACAAAAGTGCCCAACACCTGGAATGATGCTCAAATCTGGACACTCCAGCTGGGAATTTTTAATTATTGCTAAATGAAAAAAAAATGGCATGACTTTCTGGTTCAAGTCAATATTTTCATAGCTTTTGAATATTGTGTGTAAGATGAAGATAAATAGGATAACAAAATTAAGAAAATTACTTATATGTCCAAATGTATATTACTATTCAAAAGTTTGGGGTCAGATTTTTTTTTTTTCAGATATCTTTCATTCAGCAAAAATGCTTTAAAGTGAACAAAAGTGACAGTAAAGACATTTGAAATGTTTTTTTTCTTTTTTCTTTTTGTTTTTTTTTTGTTTTCCACACGAATATTAACACGAATACTAAAAGTCAAATAAGCATATTAGAATACAATTCTGAAGGATCATGTGACACTGAAGACTGGAGTAATGGCTGCTGACAAATTTGAAATAAAATTAAAATTACATTTTAAAATAGATACAAATAATATTTCCCATTTTATGAGAATTGTATTTCACAATATTGCTGTTTTACTGTATTTTTGGTCAAATAAAGCATAAGAGCATAAGACACTCCTTTAAAAAAACAGAAAACATATCAGAACATAAATATTTAAAAAGTAGTGTATAAAAGAAATTAGAAGGAACACTATAAGTGTATGGACATTTTCTTTTTTTTTTTTACCCAATTTGGTTGGATGTGCTCAATTTTCTGTAATACTTCTACCAAAAGACAGTCTGACGTCCCCACAGTCAAAAAAAAAAAAACCTATTTTCTTGGCTGTATCCAAATTAGTGGGCTAGGTCTAAATGGGTCAAAAGCGAGAACATTTTGTTTGTTTCATTATTCTTTGTTATATTATTACCATAATTGTACAGCCTACCTGTCGTCAGCATTCCAGTATGAAATCCCAACAGTATAATTAGCAAACAGGGTAGAGTCTGTATCTCTTTATAGCAATTAGACTAGATTCCAGAAAATGCATCCTCCATCTGTGAATGCATGCCTCCCACAGTTCTACTGAAAAGTTCTTGTGTCATGCTAAACCTCTCTGTTTCTATTTCTGTCTGGACCACTATCTTCAAATACGATTGACAATTACCACACAATTTGGATTGGCGGTATGGTTCTGGACGAGAACTCCCTGTGCATACATGCAGCCTAGAACCTGAATAACATGAATGTATGCAAACATATTTAATTCAAGATTTTAAAGTACAACATAATTTGAGAATTTATTCTGATTCAAGGGGATCCTGACTGATGAGAGGAGGAGCTGGGGATGGAGGAGGGTTATTCGCTCCTGAGAAACACGATAGAGGCTGATAAACTGAAAGAGCTTATTTAAGTATACACGGCGATAGGCGTCGTATTCCTATAGGTAGATGTGGATCAGCTGAGAGTCAGCTGATGCGAGCTTGGCTAACGTGGCCTGCCAGAACTGACGCTACGCTTGATTTTTCTTCATATCTTATTCATTTAGGCATTGGTTGAGTTCATGGTTGAAGGTTCGGTTTATGATTTCTGTGCCACTGACAGTACAGACCATAATTGCATTTGTAGGGCATAATTGTTGTTTCCAAACAGGTTTAAAAAAAAACTCCAATTAACCCTTCCTTCCCTGCCCTCTGTCTGTTATTATTCATTCCCACCTCAATCCAAGACAAGTCACCCACCAGTTAGTACATAAGGCAATGGAATAGGACAATGTATTTTACCATTGAAAAAATGACAAACTTAAACTTTAATCCGTGAACATTAATAGCAGGAGAATCAAGGGATAATGTAAAGACTTGATGACATCATCGTTTGAGCTCAATTCTTACACTGAACACATAAATGGCCCCATTTCTCTTATCTGAATAGTAATGACAGATGTATTATCTGACTACAATCACTAAGCAGAAGGAATTATTTTGCCATTAACACATTGACCCAACCCCTCGGCTTCTTTTCCTCTGTCTCACTTTCCCTCCGTCTGTCTTTCTGAGTTTAGGAGTCAGGTAATTTGCAGGGCTCTGTGATGTGTGACAGTGCAAGGTGGAGCATTTCATTCCATCATTTAGCTCGAGTGTGTGCGAGTGTGTGTTCATAAGGTTGGGGGTGGGGGGATTGGAGCGCTCAAGTCCATCATTTACCTGCAGTGTGTGTGAGTGCATTAATCAGTCTGAACGAGTGGTGACTGACATCCTTTATACACACTAGCAAGCACATCCACACAGTCACAAACAGTCACCACAGGCTGTAGAACGCGTTTATTTGATTTTCATTTCACTGGGTCTTCCTCTATCTTTTGTTTTATTTGTGCTATATCTCTCCTATTTCTTTCAAGCTCTAGCTCTTATTCTTTCTTGTCCTCTCATTTTTTTTCTTATGCAATTCGAATCTCTGATGATAAATCCACTTCACTTTCTCATCTTTTTCTCATTCCTCCACTCATTTTCCTACCTCTCTCCAGAATCCTTATTCTTGTTTGTCAGGTACCATTTCTAACACTTTGCTGCGATGCACAGACAGCAAAGTCACCAGGAAAGTGTACTGATGCGTGGTTACATGAGTGTATACTTGTGCAGCTGACTGAACAGATTGATTTGGTGCCACTAACTTAATTCATATTTTTTTGTGCACCCCTAGTTTTATGGCCGCAATATTTTTTGCTTCATGCTGTGTGTGTGTGTATGTGTATGTGTATGTGTGTGTGTGTGTGTGTGTGTGTGTGTCTGAAAAACAGATTAGAAAGGGTATAAGGGGCCAGGGATGAAAAAGTAGCAACATAATGGAAGAAAACGGCTGGTTTGAGAGTAGAAAAACAAGTCTGCCCAGGTTTGCATTCTCTATGTAAAGTGGCTCTAAAAAGTATTTGGACACTTAAGTCACATATAAAAGTGGCATCTTGCATGAAAAATGTGTTTGTTTTACATTTACATATGCATTTAGCAGATGCTTTTATCCAAAGTGACTTACATTGCATTTAAACTTTTTTTCTTTTTTTTTAATTCATGCATTTCCTGCAAACCAGTGACATTGGCGTTATGTACCATGCTCTACTGTTGAAGCCACTGTTATCTTTCTGTGAAAATAAATACCAGGCCATTCATTCATTTAGCTTAAATGTTCAAATAGGCCTACTTATTTCACCTGTGGATGTCATCCAGAATGTTATGAAATCAGTTTCAACACATTCTCCTTCCAAAATCAACTATAAAACAATTTTAAGACAGACAGGTGGATGTGATATACATTTTTCATGCCCTATCAACTTATTTCAAAATATATAAAAAAAATCTAAAAGATGAAGAAAATGAAGTAAAAAAAAAAAAAAAAAACGCTTAAAAAGAAATGAAAAAAGGAATTCAATTCTTGAAAAAAAAGAGATTTTTTTTTAACAAAACTTTTTTATATATATGTTAAGAATGCATGTCCACAAAGTCATGTGGTGCAACCAAAAAATGGGGTACAAGCAACATGAAGAACAGAAAGGAGGAAGAAAATTAAACAAGACCTATATCTTAGAAAAGACCTCACCAGAACCTCATGGTTATGCAGGTATAAATTTACCTTGCTCTATATTCAATGTTTAAAGGGTTAATTCCCCCAAAGATGAAAATTCTTTCATTGTTTTCTCATGCTCATGTCGTTCCAAACCTGTAAGACTTTCATTAATCTTCAGAAAAAAAAAGCTTTCTGTCCCTCTGGTCATAAAGCGATCGTAAAACTAATCCATATGAACTGAGCAGTTAAGTCCAAATTTTCTGAAGAGGCTTGATCGCTTTATATGATGAACAGATTGAATTAGGCTTTTATTCATCTCACACATCAGTTATGATAAACGGAACCTCAATCATGTTTGCTTGACTTTTGAGAACCAATGAGGTCCATGTGTTACGCAGGTTTGGTGGAGCTTGTTTGTTCGCTTTGATCAATGTTTATATGTGAATTTTTAGAGTTATTTTAAACTGAAAAGGTATAAAAAAAATTGTTAAATCACATGGCCAACATGAACAACTAAGAAACAGTCTAAGAAAAAAAAAGTGTATTAAACAATATTTAGAAGATTTTTTCCTTTTCAGTGGACACTCTTAAACATCATTGACTCATATTTTTCATCATACAACATATTTTCAAGGCAGGATTCAATTCATCATCAGACAAGTCTTTTACTGAAAAATAAGGTCACCTGTACAGAAGAGAGTGCCATTAAACCTTGGATGTTTTAGAAAAACATTCAAGCTGATGAGTTGAAGTATTTAATGCTAACAGAGGGAGTAAACAGTAAGAGCAGAAGGTGGTATTGAACAGGTAATTTTTATTCTTTGTGTAGCCGTAGGGGTTAATCCTGACTTTGACCTCCTGGATTAATCTCTCAGGGATGGTTAACCTGGAGACCCCTGTAATCACCATGGAGACGGCATGACCATCAAAGTGCATCAGTGAATAACCCTTCTCTGTCGGTGTGCTCGTGGGTGTGCAGAAGTGCATGATGGGTAAACAGCTTGATGTGTACAAGAACGCATTAAATAAACACGCAGCTTTTGAGAATGGTTATGTATGTGTGCATGCCCAAAAATTATGTAGGGTGGCTAATAACAAAAACGTCCCGGGTTACGTATGTAACCCTAGTTCCCTGAAGGAACGAGACGCTGCGTGAAAACGCTGCGGGAACGCTTCTAGCGTTGTGCGTCTTGAAGCATAGTATGGAATCAGCCGAAGGCGAGACGGAACGTCACGAGTGACGTCATCGACCAGGAAACTATAAAGCACACCCATGAACACAATGGCGACAGCTTCTGGAAAAGTCTGAAGCAAGTCGATCAAGGGAATGCTGGGAGTATGGCAACGACACGCAGCGTCTCGTTCCTTCAGGGAACTAGGGTTACATACGTAACCCGGGACGTTCCCTATCAGGAACATCGAGCTGCGTGAAAACGCTGCGGGAACGCTAATACCCACGTCGCCATAAGAGCAAGTGACCGACTGTGTGAATCAAGGATTAAATTCAGCCGAAAGCACCTGCGCCCCAGGAGTGGAGCTAAGGTCTAGGTCATAAAACCTGACGAAAGTATGCGGTGAGGACCAGCCTGCCGCATCACACACGTCATGAAGAGAAACTCCTGACAATAAGGCTTTGGAAGCCACCATACTCCTGGTAGAGTGAGCTCGGACAGTCAAAGGTGAAGGCTGACCAGCCGACTCATAAGCAAGTGAGATGGCCTCGACCACCCACTTGCTCATCCTCTGCTTAGACACTGGAGACCCCTTCTTAGGTGGTCCAAAACAAACAAACAACTGTTTTGATTTCCTCCACAGGGCAGCTCTGTGGACATAAGTATCTAGAGCCCGGAAGGGCAGAGCAGATTGAGTTTTTCCTGATCAGACGATGTAAAGCAGAAGGCCTGCAGAACTATAGGTCTGGCCACATAGGTAGGAACCTTAGGGACATAACCTGGCCTGGGGTGGAGAAAGGCCTTCACCATCCCAGGCGAAAATTCCAAACACGAAGGAGCAACCGAGAGAGCCTGAATATCTCCGATTCTCTTAAGAGAAGAAATAGCAAGGAGAAAAATAGTCCTTAAAGTAACAAACTTTTCAGAAACTTCTTCAATAGGCTCAAAAGGAGCTAGGGAAAGACCTTCTAGAACGATGACCAAGTCCCATGCTGGCACCCTCGTGCGGACTACAGGCCTCAGCCTCAAAGTACCACGAAGGAAGCGAGTTATAAACGGGTGTCTCCCCACAGAGACTCCACTGAAAGGGACATGGTAAGCAGCAAGTGCCGCCACATACACCTTTAGTGTGGAGGGGGATAACCCTGAGGAGAAATGCTCCTGCGGGAACTCCAGCACTGCACCCACTGGGCAGTTAACTGGGTCCAACAGGTGTTCTCCACACCAAGAAGTGAAGAGCCTCCACTTCAAGGCGTATAACTTCCTTGTGGAAGGAGCTCTGGAGTGAAGGATGGTCTCAACAACCTCGGTTGAGAGACCAGCACCTACGAGCTGGGCCCCCTCAGAGGCCAAGCCCATAGCTTCCACAACTCTGGGCGGGGGTGATAAATCAACCCGCTCGCCTGAGAGAGAAGGTCCCTCCTGATCGGAATCTCCAGAGGAGAACCGTCGAGGAGAGATATAAGGTCCGCAAACCAAACTCGGGCCGGCCAGTACGGGGCTACCAATAGTAGACTGACCCCGTCCTGGCGAACCCTCTCCAGAACTCCTGGGAGCAGAGCAATCGGGGGAAAGGCGTACAGGTGTGACCTCGGCCACACCTGTACCATAGCATCCAACCCCAGAGGGACTGGATAACTGAGAGAGAACCACAGTGGACAGTGTGATGTCTCCCTGGATGCAAATAGGTCCACCTCGGCGTGACCGTACTGCATCCACAGGAGCTCCACCACCTCGGGGTGGAGTCTCCATTCCCCGGGCCTCGGCCCCTGCCTCGACAGGATGTCCGCTCCCTGATTTAGATACCCCGGAAGATAAATCGCCCTCAATGAAAGGAACTTCCCCTGGGTCCATAGAAGGATCTGGCGAGCCAGATTGTATAACGGGCGAGAGCGCAGACCCCCCTGATGGTTTATGTAAGAGACCACCGATGTATTGTCGGACCGGAAAAGAACATGATGACCTCTCAGGTCTGGTAGGAAGTGTTTCAGAGCCTGAAACACAGCTAACATCTCTAGACAATTTATATGCCATAATCGATGATGGTCCTGCCACAGACCCTGGGCTGGGCGACCACTCATGATCGCCCCCCAGCCTGTGAGGGAAGCATCTGTCGTTAGCGTTACACGACGACAAAGAGCTCCCAGCACAGGTCCCTGGGACAGAAAACAAGGATCCCTCCACATGACCAGAGCACGTAGGCAGCGCCACGTAACTTTGATCGTGCGGAGGGGGTTTCCCCTCAGGGAGAACCCCTTGGTTCTGAGCCACCACTGTAATGGTCTCATGTACAACAGGCCGCAGGGAATAACATTGGACACTGCTGCCATCAGACCCAGCAGTCTCTGGAACTGCTTCACAGTGAGCAACTGGCCTAGCTTTACTCGTTTTACGGCTGAGAGAATTGAAGTGATGCGGGCCGGCGACAGGCACGCCCGCATTGCTACTGAATCCCAAAATGCCCCCAGAAAAGATGTCTTCTGTGATGGAGATAGAACACTCTTCTTGGCATTCAGCCTCAACCCCAGTTTCTTTATGTGCGCGAGGACGACATCTCGATGCCGAACCGCTTGTTGTTGCGATTGAGCTAGAATCACCCAATCGTCTATGTAGTTCAATATACGAATGCCCTGGAGTCGCAGTGGAACTATATAGCGCTGCATCCATGCATTTCGTGAACGTGCGGGGAGATAGAGCTAGACCGAATGGAAGAACACGATATTGGTACGCTTCGCCCCCGAAAGCGAACCTCAGGAACTTCCTGTGTTGCGGAAGGATGGAAATGTGGAAGTATGCGTCCTTCAGATCTATCGTGACAAACCAGTCCTCGGACCTGATTTGTGACACGATTTGCTTTAGCGTGAGCATCTTGAACTTGAGCTTGGCTACAGCATGGTTTAATAGGCGCAGATCTAAAATTGGACGCAACCCCCCATCCTTCTTTGGAACGATGAAATATCGGCTGTAATAACCTGACTCCTTGCTGGGAGGAGGAACCCGTTCTATAGCCTCCTTTTGAAGGAGTGTTTTCACCTCCTGTTCCAATACCAGAGCCTGCTCGGGGCCCACCACGGTGGGCAGGACCCCGTTGAATCGAGGAGGAGGAGATCTGAACTGAATGGCATAACCCCTCTCTATCGACTGCAGAACCCACTGAGATACTTTTGGAAGACTTTTCCACTCTGCCAGAAAATCTACTAAGGGTACCAGCCTCTCGAGGCTGGCCTCTGGAATATTTTGAGCAGCAGACACAGCGCCCTGTAACAGCGCACCGGCAGGGAACAACTGGTCTAACTGCCCTAAGCCCCTCCTCAGAGGGGGCGAGCGTCCCTCGGGAAAACACTCGCTGGGCCCGTCTACGCCCCGTCTTAAAGGCGGGGTTGGCAGAAGGGACCCCTGAGGGCACCGTGAGAGGACGGGCACCGTCTGATGCGGTGAACACCTTTCTCTCACGGTAGGGACCACCCTCAGCATCCTGACGCCAGCGGCGTCAGGACTTCTTAGACGAAGCCTTCTTGGCCATAATGACTGTCCTCAGATCAGTCTTATGGCCAGAAGACCTCGGTTGAGAGTGTCACGCCTGGTCCCACTGCAGGGGGAGCACAAGACGCGACACTCTGTAGAGGGAGCGAGCGTCCCTCGGGAAGCGCTCGCTGGGCCCGTCTACGCCCCGACGCGAAGGCGGGGTTGGCAGAAGGGACCCCTGAGGGCACCGTGAGAGAATGGGCACCGTCAGATGCAGTGAACACCTTTCTCTCACGGTGGGGACCACCCTCAGCATCCTGACACCGGTGGTGTCAGAACAACTTTTTTTTTTTTTTTTTTTTTTTTTTAGATGAAGCCACTTGGCTATAATGACTGTCCTCAGATCAGTTTAACCCCCGAAAACTTCATCTGAGAGTGTCGCGTCTGGTTCCACTATTTTGCAGGGGAGCACAAGACGCGACGCTCTGATTTTATTGCGCCCATGCGAGGAGCTTATCGACAGTCAGGACTGACCCGCCCATCACTCAAAAAAATGAACTAGGAAGGTTGTGCACTTTACATAATATATTTATATTTAGTTTACTTATAATAATTGTGTTTTTTGACTTTAAATGTTTTTTTCTATTAAGGTCAACGTAATTATGTCTCAACTTAACAGTACAAAATCTTAATGTGTTGCCTAAACACAAACCATTTATGTTAAGTAAAAAATTCTTACATCCAGAGGGTGGCAGTGTAGAGCGAGCCAACTGCCATTTTGCCCGAACTTAATTTGATTGTGTTCAATCTGCTTAAATATGTACAATTTAAGTTTACTTAATCCATTTGTGTTGGGTTTACATGATTGATTTGTGTTGCATTAACTGAAACTCGGTGGTGCTTGTTAGTTCCCAGCATGCTTTGCATATGGTTGAATTAACAGAGAATAAATGTTAAAATGAAGTGTTGTTTTATGTTTTTTTGAGAAAATGAGAAAAGGGGAAGACTTGATAGTTTGCAATTGTGTTTAATGTTCAATTACATTGCAATTATTGAACCATTTAAATTACAGTGGGTTACCATTGTGGAGAAGAGTGGAGCATTTGGTTAGGCTGAAGACTGATTCTGCCATACTCACAGCAAATGCTTTGGCTGATGAATCTTTATAAATAAAGATGCAATAAAGTGCTATTAGTAGTTAATAGTCGGCTATAGTCTAGAAATTGATTAGTGTGACTCTAAAATAAGTTATATTGAATTGAATGAATTAATATATGAATTTGAATACCTGAATCATATCAGGGAGCCTTTTTAAATTCACTGACACTATTAAATTAGGCTGTGCCCAACCATAGTAAATAAGTTGAATCAACCTTAATGAATTAAGTTGACCCAACGTAAGTACATTAAATTGGAATAACAGAATTGCATAATGCTGAAATAAAGCAAGTTAATCATGTGGAAATCCTTTCCATGATTTTTTTATGTTCATTCAAAGAGTTATTTTTTTGAGTGATCAGTCCCTGTCTTTAAACGCCGGTGCCTTAAAAGACGAATTCGTTTCAGCGGAGAGATGGCAGTAGGCATCTCTCCAGCTTTTCTAGGCATCGCCTCATAACCGTAAATAAGCCTCAGCAGTATTAAAATATTTTTTGTAGAGATCTGATGGCTAAAAATACAGTATGAAATCGTTTTCTTCCAGGACTTCGACACCTCGGTGTGGAGATCCGGAAAAATGGTAGGCACCTTCGTGGAGGTTGCACTCGGGAAGGCAAACATAGTTTATACAATATATTTTTATATAAAAAACTCCTGCCAAACTGCTGACCACTCAATGTTTAATTTTTCTACAGCATGAGTTAGCACCTCCATAAGCTCCTCATTTATTTCTGTTCAGGGGAATGAGTCCTCATAATCCCCTTATTTTATAATAATTTATGTAATATTATTATTATTATATTTTTAATAGCAACAACATTCAGCTCCTCAGAACTGGATAGTTGCAATATTAATGCCACAGCCTGGGCAGAAGAAACCGCAGAGCGTGCTTCCAACCCTAAACTGAGGCACTGAATCTAACAGTTAAAGGCTGAGATAGGGCGAGGCCCGTCTCAAACCCCGCTGTCAGATTCACCCGCGATCCCCACGACACGCGCCGCCGCGCTGCCTCGACAGACGCGGGACCCGAGCCGCGGGGAGCGCGAGCCGAACCACTCTCCTCAAAGAGTGATCGGCGGGAGCAGAGCGTTCTTTGGAAAACGCTCGCAATGCTCACAATCAGCCCCCTCGAGAGCTGACCGGGCATGCTGTACTCCCAAACAAACAACACACAGATCGTGTAAATCCCCACCCGTGAAATAACGAGTACAGGGGGGAACACACACTTTCTGTAATGCTGCTCGCTTAGATATGAGAATACATATATATAGCCTTTTTTTTTTTTTTTTAAGTGAAAAACTCCTGCCTAGCAATCACTAAAGACAGACAAAAACACTGGGACAGATTCACACACAAATCGCTTGCTGAAGACAACAGAAGCTGTCGCCATTGTGTTCATGGGTGTGCTTTATAGTTTCCTGGTCGATGACGTCACTCGTGACGTTCCGTCTCGCCTTTGGCTGATTCCATACTATGCTTCAAGACGCACAACGCTAGAAGCGTTCCCGCAGCGTTTTCATGCAGCTCGATGTTCCTGATAGGGAACAACGGATGTTGAATAGTACAGTTTGCATTTCTCAACTCTAACATATCTCATCTGATTCCTAGCTACAGAGAATGAAAGGGTGGAAAAAGAAGAAAATCAGTAAAAGTAGAACCGCTACAACCTGATCTTTGAGTTGTGTTTGAAAAAACAGGTCAAACGATTCATTAAAAAGAAATTACTCCAAAGAAGGATTCATTCCTTCATTAAGTTTTTTTTTTTTTTTTTGCGAATATCGACCAAAATTTTGGTCTGCTCGTAAACTATCATATGGTTTCAGTAGAGTTGTGATACAATGTAATATTTTAAATTCAAGTTTCATACTTGTAATTGGACTGCAAAATAAAGTTTGTCTTAATAGTCACAAACTTGAAATTTGCACTCAGACTTTAAGAGAACTTTAAATTTCTGAGTATAACGCTACCATTCTTCTTCTTTTTAAAGATTTAAATGTACTACTTTAATTCTGAAAGGACACTGTTTATCAAAAGGGACAATAAAGACGTTTATAATGTTACAAGAATTTATTTCAAATAAATGCCGTTGTTTTGAACTTTCTATGTGGCTTTCGATAGTCACTAACTTTTAAAAGTGGCTTTCGATAGTCACTTTAGACGTTCTACTAATTAGTAACTTTTCAACTACATGTCAACTAACTCTCATTAGAGTATTAGTATATTATAGTAGACTGTCAGTAGACTGTTAGGTCATGGTTAGGTGTTAGGGCTCGGGAAAAGAATTTAAGTTGACTTGTAGTCGCCAAGTTACTTATAGTCAGTTGAATGTCTGTTGGGGGACCAACAAAATAAAGTGTTAGCAGATATTAAGCTGACAGTCTACTAATACTCTAATGACAGTTAGTTGACATGTAGTTGAAAAGTTACTTATAGTTAGTAGAATGTCTAAAGTGGACTATCGAAATAAAGTGTTACCAAAATGGTTATTAAAATTATTAATTAAGAACATGTATTATTAAACTGTTTTAAACATAATAAATTTATTGAGCATCAAATCAGCATATTAGAATGATTTCTGGAAGATCATGTGACACAAAAGACTGATGCAATGATGCTGAAAATCCAGCTTTGCCATCACAGGAATAAATCACATTTTAAAATATAATAAAACAGAAAACAGTTAGGCTACTTTAAGCTGTAATATTATTTTACAATATTACCAATTTTACTGTATTTTGATCAAATAAATCCAGGCTTGGTCCGTATAAGAAACATTTTAACTTCTTACTGACCCCACAATTATGTGATTTCAACCTACAGTTTCACTTTATTTTGATGGTCCCTTTAACACATTCTGTTGACTATAAGTAATTTTGACATAACTACTGTGCATGTCTACTAACTTTCATTAGAGTGTGACTAAAAATATTGGTCCCACTTTATATTAAGTGGCTTTAAGTACTATGTACTTACATTGAAGTTACTACTTTGATACAATGGACTTATTATGTACATGCATGTTTTTACTTTGTTCTTATATTTTGAAAATACCTGCATGTAATTACAACTGTAATTAATTGATGTAATTACATTTGTAATTACACAGTTGACCCTTCTCTTACACCTTAACCTACCCTTAAACTGACCCATACCACCACACCTGTCCCTAACCTCATCCGTATCACATCTCAATAGCAGCAAAAGTGTTTTACAATACAACCTGAACACAATAAGTACATTGTACTTATTTTTCTATGTAAGTACATAGTACTTAAAGCCACTTAATGTAGGTTTAGGTTTAGAATGAGTTGACAGTCAGTAGAATGTCTGTTGGAGGAGCATCACAGTTAGCAGATATTAAGCAAATCGTCCACTAATACTCTAACGAGAGTTAGTTGACATGTTGCGAAGATACTCATAGTCAACAGAAGTTTCAAAAAGGACCATCAAATAAAGTGTTACCCAAACTTACATTCACTTCTTAAGCTTGTGTTCTTGACCCTGAGGCCAGCAGGCAATAAACTGCCTCACTTGAAACAGCAGCTCAAATGCATTTGACTGTGCAGATGGGGATCGTGTGTAAGGATAAAAAAAAAATAAAAAAAACGTATTAAAGACAGCTCTGTTAAATTTTAGTAGTCTACACTCATCAATATGTGCCAGAAGAATCTCGTAAATGCTTGCTTATCACAGTAAACGACATCTGGCCTTTAAACAATCTGCTACAAACCTTAACTGATAGAATTATGGTAGGTTATAATGCAGTCTCTCTCAATCTATCTATCTCTCATCTCTCTCTTGCATTCACATCCGCAAATACAGTTTAAGCACCAAATTGTAAAGTGATGAATAATACAGCTTAATTGATCAGAGAGCGGTGAGTAAGAGCCTGCAGTGTTTGCAGGTGCAACAGACCTTTTAATAACAGTACACACCGGCTTATAGACAATAAACACAGTGCAGAGGATAATTATGTAGCCTAAGACTAAATGTGCATGTTTGTGCAATCGCACTTGAGGATGTTTGTGTACATGTGATTAACAGAATATATTGAGTATTAAAAGGGCTTACAGTCAACTCATATGGAAACAAATGAGCTGTTCAACAGAATGCATTGGAGTGTATTTACACTTTTATCCACAACAACTTTCATTGCAATAAAGATGTGCATTTTTTTTCCAATTCATGCATTTGAATCAAACCCATGACCTAAGCGGTGCTAGCATCACACTCTACTGTTTGAGAGTATATCTTTTCAGTAACAAACTGTTTTTTAAAACAAGTAGCAGATGTAGCATCACATTCCTATTGCACAAACAGTATAGCATTGGTGATAGCAACGCCAAGGTCATGTGTTCGATTCCCAGGGAATACATTAACTGATAAAATATCAGTTCTTTAATATATACTGTATACCATGAGTGCATGTTGCTTTTTGAATAAAAGCATCTGACAAATGCATAAATGTAAATGTAGAATGATTGAAAGATACACATTGTCAGACTCGGTTCAATTAATAATTTATTCCTATATGGGGGAATCCCCGGTTTGTAACATTGGGTCCTTCTCTAAGGGTGTTTTGTCATCACACATCACTCACTCACATGCCATGGTGGCTCAAAACAAGTGATTCATCTCCTATTAAAATCTTCACAGTCTGAGCAGTCTCTCGAAAATATACAAGTTAAAGATCCTAACAATCAAGATGATTGTGTCTCAGATCCAACACAAATATTGGTTTGTCACAATCGATGGACACATACTGTATTTTCACACAGAAATTCTGCCACAGCACGAGAAGTTCTTGAGGTTTGCTTTCGGGGGCAAAGCTTGAGCGCACACATTCCAATGACGTCATCGCCAGGGGTTATTTAAGTCAAGTTCTTGGAGTGTTTGCCACACATGCTTTATAACCAGTCCAAACAACAACAACACATTTCCAATAGAACACAGCAGAGATTACAGGGGAAAGGGTTACAGTCAAGTAACGCGAGACGTTCCCTTTCAAAAGCTACTCTCAATGCTGCTCTCAAAGCTAAATGGGAACGAGAATATTTGCAGACATTTTTTGTTATAAAAATTCAAGTTGTTTCTAGGTTTCTTAGTTGAAAGCAATAAAATGATTTGAGTGGTATGAATCAAAATCTCTAGAAAATATATTAGTTCAATGTTAATGCTGTTACTCTAGCTGATATCTTCATATTTAGATACAGTAAATACTCATCTGATTTTAATATTAAATTACATTAGCAGATATTGCCCCCCTTAAAGAGCTTTTTCAAAAGAGCAGCCAAACCGTAGCTGAACTACTTTAAATTATGACTATAGCTTGTAACTTGGAAAGCCGTTTCAAAGAAGCTCATGAGACCAGGAGCTTCCTGGTGAAAATAGCTCACACACACACACATACATTACAGACTAATAATAAATTACAGTATCATGAAAAATACAGCAAGTCTGAAAATAAACCACATGCTTCCGTAGGCCACTAGAGAATGTGGGTGAGCAGAACAAGTACTTATGGCTCAGAATTACAGCAGAGTAACAATCAAATCACTGTGTTTGTCTGATACATTTAAAAGAATAAAACAGACCAATGTTTTGATAGAACCAGAATTAGACTACAAATGGTTTACTTCAATTACTTTTATTTGTTTCTGCACAATAAACTTTAATAGGAGAATGTATTCACACATTAAAATGACGTACTTCACCTTTAAGGTCACTTGCTCAATTGCACACAAATGCACAAAACTTCTCCCAGCCTAACCCTCCCAAACTAACCACCCTCATTTAAATCCAGCCTGCAGCTTTTTACATTTTTATTAGTGTTTATTTGTTTACCTGTTTGATGAATTATTCACAAATTCCATCATTAATTTATGCATTCTTTCGAAATTGGAAAACAGTTTCCTTGGGTGATGCATTATGGAACTATAATGTTATTAGAGAAAAAAAAATCTTCAAAAAAGTCAGCTATATCATGCAAAGACTGTTTTAACATGTGACCCAAATTAAAGTTATTAAGAGTTGCAATGCATTCATATTTAACTGGTCTATTTATTTATCTCTATCTAAAACAATATTATACAGGATCAACCAATTTTTTTTATCTCCAAATTTCCTTAGCAAATTATAGGTTTTTATTACTCATCGACCTTGAGCTAAACTGTGCAATAACCTAATAACATTCAATGGCAACCCTTCCAGCCCAGCCTGACAATCCCATGGCTTATATTTTACAACTGGGACTCTGATCTGGTAATGCTTTGGCAGTACAAATGTACCACTATTTGTCATGCCAATGAAGCTGTGTGTGTGTATATCCCCATGTGTAAAGAAGTGAAGTCAGCAGAGGTTGTGCATCAGTAGTCTGTTTAATAGAATCCCTGTGTCTTAACATGGCTGTCTGAGCATTAGTCAGGAATACTCTTAGCCTAGTGTCTTTAATCATACTTTGCTGCAAAAAAGCTGCACTCCCTGTAAATGCACAACAGTGACGAACAGCTCTTAACTGTTCGAACAGCTTTACAGATACTTACACTGTTAAGGTGTAACATTAAATGCCAACCTTTGCACACTTGATGTGCAGACAGTTTCACTGATAATGGACGTATCTCTAGCTTTGCCACATTTCTCACTTAATGTGTAGAGGGGGGATTAGAATGAAGCTGTGGAGAAAAAAGAAAGGTTACACTTTATTTTGATGCATTTTGGTCATTTCCCTCTGTCATCAAAGGCATCACATCAAACTACAATACAATATTTTGGTGAAAATGCATGTCACTTGATATTTTCACTATACCAATATTCAACCAAGTGTTCATTTATGTGTTAGGTTGACAAATCACACTTCTGATTTGAATGTTCTGCTGCTGCGGTGCATTTAAACATCCACATTTCCTAACCAGTCTATGTCAATATCATTATTTGCACATTGTAGGGCTGCTTCTTTTCATGGTAAATATGAATACATTTCAATGCTCGATTTTATTTGTGTCACTTTATTACAATAAACAATTTCAGCACTCACATTCAGAATAAATGAGTGTAAAAAGGAGTACATATCACTGGGGTAGTACCCCTTTTTTACTATAAAGAAACTGTTGTGCAATGGAAAGATTCCATGGATGTAAAAGGTTATTCATGGACCTATAGATGCCGATTAAAAAAATATATATATTGTGAAAAGGGAAAATTTTTGCACATTTTTGTCTGAGAGTGCTGTGTTTTGTCATCAGTCAAATGTCAAATGTCAAATGTGAGTTCTGAAGGAAAACATGTCTCCTCTAAGATTTGTACTACTTGTTGATGTTAAATGGCCACAGTTGATGGTCTGGAAAGCACAAGACCAAGAGAACTGTTGTCCCATGACAACCTGCAGTTCAATTCAATTAGTTAGATCAATAAGGAGCATGAGAAAGCAGTAACAGAAGACATTTCCACTCGCTTCTGCTTATGTGAAGAGCTGTTTCCCAGGACACAGTTTAAGCCCAGTCTACAGTGACAACGACAACAAGCACTTGGCGAATCACCACTGACAGTTTAATTTAGCCATTGTCGTAAGCCATGTTTAGGTACCACCGCAAAGTGTTTTTTCTTTTGTTTCTTTGTTTTGTTTGTTTTACCATGCAAAGAGAATGGTTCTGAAAGGGAACAAACAAGCAGCAGCAAAATACTCGTTTTTAATTTATTTGTAAAGTGGCATAGAAATAACTTATGACATGAGTGAGGCATATTGAATTTCTAAAAAAGGACTCACAATCTGCATCTCACCTGGAGGCCAGAGATGATTGAAACTCATTGCCTGTATTCCTTTTGGTGTCAAATTTAAATAAAATAACTTCGACAAACCTGAATCTGGAAATGGCACTGATCTGATAGTAACAGTTTGATGGAATCATTTCATTGGAGATTTGTGGTTTGAATGTAAACTCATGTCCCTAACATGAATAATCTTATTGTTTATCTATGAAAACCTTTTTTCATCAAAAATCTCCTCTTTAGTTTTCCTCTAAAATAGGGCTGCCACTGGCAACGTTAGAGAAATATTACAACAGCAGTTTTCTAGGAAGTCTTTTTTGTTCTTTCTTTCAGGACGAAAGAAGCCCATGGCCATATCTGCAGGAAGTGCCCACTTATACAGGAAATTCAACAACAGTGTATTATGTTCCTGTCCTCACTCCAGGGTCTATCTTCAGCTAACGTGAGCACATCCAAGTCTGTGCGAGCGTTTATTGATGAATCACTTTCTTGGCAAGAATTAAAAAAGAGGCTAATGCACTCTTCGGTGGGTATGAGAGAAAGAGCTAATGCGTGTAATTAAGCTATCGACGGCAGTTAACGTGCTAGCGTCAGATCTCAGTGGACGTTATTGGATTCAGTGCCTATTGTGACAATAACGCTTCATTACTGGGACTTCTTAAGATTCACCGATTGGTGGAGTGAAAATCTTACAGGAGAGAATTTTGACTCTCAGACTGTTTATGGATCGAAGCTGAATCTCAGACTGCTATTTATCACCATCAGAAGAATGGGGCTATTAAGTATTAATAACTTCCAGCGTTTGTTGAGAAGTCAAAGGCATTTGCGCACACAAATACACACAATAGGGGAAATGATGACCATTCTTGGGGAATAACTTACTTTATTAATGAAACTATTAACTGTGCTCTGCTAGGTCCTTTCTTTTGAAGAGTAAGGAAATCTAATACACTCTAGTGAACCAGTTCATTGTAAACAATCATCTATCTTAAATGTACAGTTCAATCAGTTAGACAGCTCATGTTAAATAAATTATATTATCATTATTAGAGAATATACAGTATAATATAACCCAATCCAACCAACAAATACAATGATCCAATTCCACCCTGTAGCTCTTAAAACAAGCTTTACTCTAAAGGCCCGTTCACAACAAGGACAACTATAAAGATAGCGATAAAGATATTGTTCTAAAAATCATTCTAAAACAATAGCAGAGACCACACCACAACTATAACGATCACGGCACCGAGAAATGATATGGTCAGAATCACTTAAAGAACAAAGTGATGAAGATAAAAATCTTTGACAGCCAATCAGAATCCTTCCAACTTTACAGATCTTGAGATTTTAAAGCAGCAGACAACAAAACTGCAGCGCGTGCTTCGAATAAAAGGAATGATAACGTCTACCTGTGGACGCTAATATAGTTATCGTTATAGTTATCGGTCTTGGTGTAATCTGGCCTTTCTGCAAGTAAAAACATGAATTTCCTTTCAGTTTTCCATTTCCGTGCAAATAACACCTTTGGTATAACAAGCTCTCACTATAATTGAAGAAACCAGTCAGATGTCTGACTTTAAACAAAGCTTTAAACAGCAACAAAACATGTAGCACTGAAACTATTAGTTGGCTCAACAACCATTACTTATAAAGATAAATAGATTAAACTCAAGAGACATACAATTAATAGCATTTCAAGCTCTACTTAACATATCTTATATAAATTAAAAGGATAACATAAGTGCATGCATAAAGTCATGTCAACTAGCATTACAACTAGATTAATATTAAGTAAACAAGAGATAAAATTTGATGTATTTGTGAGTTTCATGATATGCAAATATTTTAGAAGCGCACACATTTTGAAGCGAGACGTGGTGAAAACTGCAGGTAAGATGTCTTTAATAAATGAAGAAAAATATTAGGGTTTTACTTTTTAACATTCATTGATGTCACAGGGTGACGAACAGGCATGGCGGAACCTTTCTTCGAGGGCGGGGTTTCCCCGTCGGAGCATTTCCGGTGGAACACCGGGCCGGTTCCGGTATTTCCTGTGATGGCCAAGGGGGTAATCCATCCGCCGGAAACTGAAGCTTCCACTGGAATGAACAAGCGTCAGCTGCGAGAGATGAAAGAGGCGATCAGCAATTGGAACATACACTCACCGGCCACTTTATTAGGTACACCTGTCCAACTGCTCCTTAACACTTAATTTCTAAGCAGCCAATCACATGGCGGCAACTCAGTGCATTTAGGCATGTAGACATGGTCAAGACAATCTCCTGCAGTTCAAACCGAGTATCAGTATGGGGAAGAAAGGTAATTTGAGTGACTTTGAACGTGGCATGATTGTTGGTGCCAGAAGGGCTGGTCTGAGTATTTCAGAAACTGCTAATCTACTGGGATTTTCACGCACAACCATCTCTAGGGTTTACAGAGAATGGTCCGAAAAAGAAAAAACATCCAGTGAGCGGCAGTTCTGTGGGCGGAAATGCCTTGTTGATGCCAGAGGTCAGAGGAGAATGGCCAGACTGGTTCGAGCTGATAGAAGGGCAACAGTGACTCAAATAACCACCCGTTACAACCAAGGTGGGCAGAAGAGCATCTCTGAACGCACAGTACGTCGAACTTTGAGGCAGATGGGCTACAGCAGCAGAAGACCACACCGGGTGGCACTCCTTTCAGCTAAGAACAGGAAACTGAGGCTACAATTTGCACAAGCTCATCGAAATTGGACAATAGAAGATTGGAAAAACGTTGCCTGGTCTGATGAGTCTCGATTTCTGCTGCGACATTCGGATGGTAGGGTCAGAATTTGGCGTCTACAACATGAAAGCATGGATCCATCCTGCCTTGTATCAACGGTTCAGGCTGGTGGTGGTGGTGTCATGGTGTGGGGAATATTTTCTTGGCACTCTTTGGGCCCCTTGGTACCAATTGAGCATCGTTGCAACGCCACAGCCTACCTGAGTATTGTTGCTGACCATGTCCATCCCTTTATGACCACAATGTACCCAACTTCTGATGGCTACTTTCAGCAGGATAATGCGCCATGTCATAAAGCTGGAATCATCTCAGACTGGTTTCTTGAACATGACAATGAGTTCGCTGTACTCAAATGGCCTCCACAGTCACCAGATCTCAATCCAATAGAGCATCTTTGGGATGTGGTGGAACGGGAGATTCGCATCATGGATGTGCAGCCGACAAATCTGCGGCAACTGTGTGATGCCATCATGTCAATATGGACCAAACTCCCTGAGGAATGCTTCCAGCACCTTGTTGAATCTATGCCACGAAGAATTGAGGCAGTTCTGAAGGCAAAAGGGGGTCCAACCCGTTACTAGCATGGGGTACCTAATAAAGTGGCCGGTGAGTGTATAAAAGGCATTGGTGAATTGTTGAAATTGTATTGTATAAAAAGGCATTGGTGAAGTGTTGAAAGGGGGAAGTGTTGACACTGTGAAGTGTTGAAACGGTGAAACAGAGAAGGGAAGGAAGTCGCCGAGACGGAGTGGGAACAGGATAGATGACTACAGTCTTGACAGATTTTATGAAGGAGAACATTCATGGACTGAGGAATTAGTGTGCATCGATCACTCCTGAGACAGTTAAGTACCACGATCATGCTTATGACGATCCCTAAAACCTTCTGATACTACTTGTGTGTCTTAGCTTGAAAGTTGAACCCAGTGCTGTGATCTCTTGAGGCTCATGCTTCTGCTGATGTTTCTCTCTTACACTGTCTTTAAGTCATAGTCCCATGGGAATGGAAGAAACTGGATGAATACTGGAGTAAAGGCCTTAACTCATTGTACGTGTGAGAATTGCAGTGTCTATGGTGGTATAAGCACGTTTGAGGTCTTGAGAGCTTGAATACACAAGTGTGGGAAGAACAGTTCTGTCTTTAACCATGACTTCGACCAGTTGACTTGTTACTCCCGTGAGACGCTGGCTGTATTAACTTCTAGATGTGGAGTGTGTACTAAGCAGAAAAGAGCCATCAACCTCTCCAATGTGCTGATGTGATTTGAAAAGGGGACCCCAATCATGTGCTACACTTAGCCTGTCTTTGAAGAGAGCTTCCCACTTCTCCGCCACTGTAGTCTGTCTTGAGTATTCGATGTGAAATTCTAACCTGAATGTCATTCACTGTCTGTCCCGAAGATTCGCTGGGAAGTTCCTTACCTGAGTGCTACCTCCCGTCTATTCCGAAGATTCGCTGGGGAGTTTCTTACCTGAGTGCTACCTACAGTCTGTCCTGAAGATCCGCTGTGGAGTCCCACACCTGAGTACTGGTCACCGTCTGTCCTGCAGGTTCACTGGGAAGTTCCCTACCTGAGTGCTATTCACCGTCTGTCCCGAAGATCCGCTGTGAAGTTCTTACTTGAGTGCTGTTCACTGCCTGTCCTGAAGATCCGCTGTGGGGTTCCTTACCTGGTTGCTGTTCACCGTTGTGAAGTTCTCACCTGAGTGGTGCACACCGCCTGTCTGGAGGACTGCTGTGGGATCCCTTACCACTGCCCGTGTCAAAGAGTGGCCCTGACTTCTCCGCTATTGTAGCCTGTCTCGAGGATCCGTTGTGGAGTTCTTCACTGAGTGCTGGTCACCGTCTGTCCTGCAGGTTCACTGGGAAGTTCCTTACCTGGGTGCTGTTCACCGTCTGTCCTGAAGATCCGTTGTGGAGTCCTTCACCCGAGTGCTGGTCACCGTCTGTCCTGCAGGTTCACTGGGAAGTTCCTTACCTGAGTGCTGTTCACTGTCTGTCCTGAAGATCTGCTGTGGAGTTCCTCACCTGATTGTTGTTCACTGTTGTGAAGTTCTTACCCGAGTGCTACCCATTGTCTGTCCTGAAGATCCATTGTGGAGTCTCTCACCTGAGTGCTGGTCACTGTCTGTCCTGCAGGTTCACTGAGAAGTTCCTTACCTGAGTGCTGGTCACGGCCTGTCCGGAAGATTTGCCGAGGGATACATTACCATTGTCGACGCCAGTGAGAGCTCTTCCTTCTGCAGCTACGATATCCTTGGAACCTTGAAAGACAAAGAAGAGATCGATGAATTGATGCCCTGTTCTGAGAGACTATTTTAATCTAATAAAGCAACATAACCTTGTATCTTATCACGTTGTCCTGTCTGTGGTGTGTCTCTGGTCAGACTCCTCAGGGTGGTGTACTTGGAAAGGGGCAGCATTTAAGGTCTGGTTGCCGCCCCGGCCTGTGACATTAACATACGTTTCATTGTGGACTGTGCTATTTGCAGTGCGTTTCTGTATTAGGTTGTGTTGTGAACTTCTACAACAGATGTGTTGTCAAACTGATGAAGATGTTTCTTAATTTGCTGATGTTTTTTCTATTTGCATGTGTTTTCTTCAGTTGCAGAGAGTTGAGCTCTCACGGCCACCGTACTTTAAAATACTCTGAAACTACCAAATAATTTTGCCACTAAACACACATTTGCTATGTTTTTAAGGATAGTGACCTTGAGGAACTGGAACAGCACACACACTGTGAAAGGTGGCTCCATGGATGATCCTTTAGAGACTGGAACTTCCTTTTTTCATCTTGTCACATGTTTTCAGCAGTACTATATATCCTGATTTTTGGTTTCAGACTATTTTTGTTGCGTTTGTTTGTTTGTTTCCAGTTGAGTATTGCAATCTCTGTAAAAAAAAAAATATATATATATATATATCTTTTGGTACAAACTGTCTGAAAACCTTTTGTTGAAATGCAGCCCCTGTCCAGCCCCCGGTTTTTTTTTTGCTAATTGTATGTTTTGTGCTTATTTCAAGTCAAGTCATCTTCATTTATATAGCGCTTTTAACAATGATTGTTTCAAAGCAGCTTTACAGAGATAAACATATACAGTAATTTAAGGTAACAGAGATTGTTTTGGCTTTATAGCGGTTCTGGAAAAATGTTATTTCCAGCCAAAGTTAGTTTTAATTGATTCACTTCCGTCGAAATGATAATTTGTCATTAAATTAGGGGCCGCTAAGACAACGCCGTTAGCTCTAAACAGACTTTAAACACGAACCTGTGATAAACTAACAATTCTAATGCAATGGATAGTTTTTTTTTTTCCCAAGAATCATTGATTGAATCATCCTGGGATTTTGTAAACATGTGTTAAGTATTCCACTGATGGAAAGTTGTAGAGATAACCTAAGTGTAGTTTATTAACAAACACAACAAGATCAAACAAAACAAAACAAAAGTGTGGCACGTAGACGTAGATGTGTAGACGTATAGACGTAGACGCTTACCAACCATGGTTACAGTGAAACAAAACTTGACAAAGACACATGACAAACATGAGGGCTTAAATACACACAAGACTGATACAAGACAAGGGACACCTGTGAACAATGAAAAAAAATGAATCAATAGGTGTGTTCGACATCGGCTGCGGCTGGATGTAAGCGATCGGTGAGAGTTGCCGCGTGCAGGCGGGGAGGACCTGCAAATGGAGACGTGAAGTCGGACACTTTCTGGTTCCCATAGTGACCGCTCACGTGGTGTTTGCATACTTTATCACAGCTGAAGTGAAATAAATGCAATATTTGCCAAATACACAGATGTTTCAGAGACATTTTCATTTAAAACTTTATGTACTGCTTCATACAGCGTCTGTTTGAACAAGACTAAAGTTCAACATAATCCTCTACTATCAATGAAGTGGAGTCTAAGTTTTTTAATCAGTTTTATTTTGATAAACATGACACAATATAACGTCGCGACTACATGAAAAGAGTGTTTACTGTCGGACAAAATTTCTAACCGGCATGCAGTGCTTCAAGTCAGCCGCCGATTGGTCTGCGCAGAGCTCCATGAAGTCGAACAAGCCTAATGACAACATGACACATCAGACAAGGGAACACATGGCAGAATCACATGACTTGAACAGGGCATGACAGACATGAAACAACATGAAACATAACCAAATAAAAGACAACATGACTACTTGGTAGACTGATAAAAGACCTGACTCATAGCATATAGCCTGGACTTACCAACATTGTGTGCAATACACCATGTGTGTGTCATCTGAAGCTAGTCCTGGAGTGACCTCAGCACATATAAAAATAATAAGAAAATGTAAAAACACCTCTAAGTAAATGACATACAATGTTGCCCATTATTTGCTAGATGCACAAATACCTTTCCTCCCTCTTTCTTTGGAAGAAAGAATAAGCCCTAAGGTCCCAAATTAAATTGGTTCCAGAAGAAGCCAAAAATAATAGATTGCAACTTTGCTAGGAGCCCAGAATAAGGACTCGTGCAAGCCAGCTGATGCCAGAGAGAGCAGATGTCACCAAGTTGCTAATGATTATAATCTTTTCTCAGTTTGACGCTAGTGGAAGAAAAGTATCTGTCAACACACCTTCTCTAAAGCCTATTTACGTAGGTGAAACATGACATCACCAAAATAGTGTATTCACATATCAAAACTGTTCTTCTGCCTCATTTGATAATTCTAGGACAATATCACATAAAATGTTACAATGTCTCCATCAACCTTTTAACTTCAAATACAGTATCAAGAGATAGTTCACCCAAAAATGAGCATTCTGTAATCATTTTCTCACTCTCATGGCATTCCAAACCTGTATGATTTGTTTCTTATTTTGTGGAAAGCAAACGACTATGTTTTTGTCCATTTAATAAAAAGTCAATGGGGTCCAATGTGTGTACTTTTTTAAACAAAGTCATACAAGTTTGTAACAACATGAGGGTGAGTAAATTATAAGAGCATTTTAATTTTTAATGTAATTTTAATAAATAGGGGGGAGGGGGATTATAGAATAAAGAAAGAAAATAAAGAACAAAGAGGTAAAAGACAGAGGGAACACAAAAGTGCAGGAAAGAGAGTCTAAGTTTACTTGATCTTATCGACTGTGTGGAATGCACATGCCGTCTGAATTCTGTTTACACACACACACACTCTCCATTTGGGTGGAATTGATTTCCATTAACTCCACACATCTTAATCGGGTCCTAATGCTCTCCTTGACTGAAGAGAGCCAGAGAGCTCGCCAGTGTGTGTGGACTGGCAGTAAGGGGGCCGGGGAGTCTCTTCAGGGCCAGGTAGCTGTGTATGTCTATGCATTTATCTTTCATCCAGTGTGTATGTGTCAGTTTGCCCAGCTGTCTCTCAGGTCCTGTTCTGATTAATTGGGAGTAAATGAGTATTGAGCTCCCAGACACTGAACACTCATTACAGTCCTACCAATTAATAACTCCTCAAACACACACACACACACACGCACACACACACACACACACACAGGCTCTCCAAATCTCTGTCTGTGGGTGCTTCAGTGGTCTGGTAGGGCGATGCAACTTCTGTTTCCCACAGTCTTGGGTGTGTTAGTGGCATTGAATGATTACTTTATGGGAGAGAGAGAATTATATGAATGTCAAACTACATCCTGTTGAAGCAGTACATTGATCAAGCATTCACAAAAACAGAAATGACTGATGATGCCTGATCTAAATCTAAATATTATAGATGAATTTTGTTACTTTTCACACAGAGTGGCCCAGAGAAATATTTGAACACTTAAGTCACACTGTATAAGGAATGCATAGCATTGCATTAGTCAGCAAAATATCAAACCAAGTTACTTTTATTAAAAGATAGCACTAAGAATGATTAAGAAAAGCAACATTCTGAGAAGAGTGCTTGTCATATGTTTTCAAATGTCTCTTTTTGTTATAAAATTCAATGAAATCATGTATTTTAAGTGGCTTAAGTGTCCTAACACTCTCTGGGGCCACTGTGTGTAGGCTCTAAACACAATGGGGAGTGGAGTTAATTAACACATTTTCAAGCTTTGAATCTTGTGTCATCTACTAGTCAGCGTGATATAGATGGTTTCAGACATTTTTTTTTTTTTTTTGGCACAGCATGACATTTGAAGCTATTAGCGGCCGATCAATATCATGTTAAGTAAACAAATGCATTACATAAGGTTTAGATATTCAAAGGCATGTCTTAATAAAACTACTTAACCAACAAAACAACACACAAAATAGCTAAATAATGGAAAATCTATTTAACCATAGTTTTGGTAAGAAAAGTGTGTATAAAATGATAGACAGAAGATAAATTGAGAAAGAGAACAAAGCAGTGGCAGTTGTTCCTCAAATCCCAGCAAAATGAGGAAGAACTTGTTAGATATAAAGAGGGGTCATGTTTGAGAAGAGAAGCAGTTAAGTGACTTTTGACTGATTTAGTGATTATTAAATTATATGTGGATTAACCATGCATGTATATCTAATAATTGTATCCAGTATGCCATGAAAGACATCCTGGATCGTGAAATTGGGCAAAATGTGTGATGGAGAGGTTTAGATACATCTATGTTCAACTAAAAACTGCTTTTTAATCTTGCTGAGCAGATTTGCTGGGGGGGGGGGGGGGGGGGGGTTTATTGCAATTTAGATTCCGTTTTTTTTTTTATCTTCTATGTTTTGTGCATGCAGTTCCACTAACAACATTTTCAAATGTGTGATAGGCATATCTTCACAGTAGATTTTGTATTACATCTAAAGGAGATATTTCATTATTTTTTTAAACCATACATTTTAAATAACCTTTTCTACAAAAATGCAATTTCCTGCTATTTTTCATTAAAGACCAAAATAGTGTAATATTGTGATTTTTTGCATAAATCACCTACCCGAATTTCATACCTGTGAAAATCAGACTTTGTGGTCTCGGAATGTGTAAAGTTGAACTGCTATTCATATTTTCATCTCCCATGCAATTCTCTCTTTTACCATAACTTGTACAGAAGGCTGTCAGGTGCTTAAGACAACTTAAGAGAGAGAGAGAGAGAGAGAGAGAGAGAGAGAGAGAGAGAGAGAGAGAGAGAGAGATTATAAAATCAATAAACCACAATTTAGCTTCTAATAAGCATGTGAGGCCTTAGTTTCTAATATGAACAATATAAAACTTGTACGCACATTAAGACAGCTCTAATGTGATGAACACTAAACCATTAGTGCTTTCACAAATTCAATACAAAGCTGAAAGTCTCTAGTCCAGAAAAAAACAATCAACTGAAGCCTTATTAATCTTCTGAAGGTCTAATGTTAAAATCTCACCCAACATGTGGTCAGCTTATTAGCATATTGGATATTTCCATTCCTACTTTTAAAGCGGTACAATTATTTAGAAAGTTTACAGATCTTTTTGGAGAGGTCTGTACTTGTAGGATTGTGATGTTTCAAACTAATAATTTAAAGTTAATTACATTATCTTTATATAGGCTCAGTACTTTTTTTATTTTTGGCTGGGCTCTAAATGTTTTTGTGACCTAAATGGGTCTGTTCTGATAGGTAAATGCACCCAATCGTGCGCGCAATCCAACTCTATGCATTTTAATCTGCCACTTTAGCTGGCATTCCCTCATCCTTGAAAAAAAGATTTCCAAGGACATTTTTGTTGCCTTGTTCTAATTTATAATAAACAATTTTGGGATGTACTGATTTGCTGCATAATGCCCAATATAGAACCTGGGTCCTTAAGCGAAAACAGTAGGGAATCACTGCTTTAAAGCACCAGTACATGATGCTTTTGGAAAGAACTACAGAATAAACTGTAGTGGAACATTCCTCAACCTTAAGGCAGTAAAATCCTTTTGCCTATAATTGGAGCCTTTATTTTTGAAAGCAATAGGAACAGACAGTGTTTAAGAAAGAGAGACAATGTCTGTCCTTTCAACAGGTTTGGGAAGCATAATCTTACCGATACTACAGCACATACAGACGTGTCCTCAATGCATTATGAATTTATTGTCAATTTCACCCTTTCGTGATGCATGGCGTGCAACGACTGATCGCTAATGGTGTAATGAGAATTTTAATGCCTTATGAAAAGGACATGATATTTGTCATTTAAACACCATCAAACAGCCCCCCACACACACACACATCATGCTATGAATAATTCCTGGATTCTCTCACTCCACCTCTGTTAAGTCAGTGTTTTATTGTAAGAATATACAAAACTCACTAGCCACTTTATTAGGTAGACATTGCTAGTACCGAGTTAGACCCCCTTTTGTGTTCAGAACTGCTTTAATTCTTCATCGCATAGATTTAACAAGGTTCTGGAAATATTGATTGGTCCATATATTGACATGATAGTGTAATGTGCGTGGGTTATACGCTAGCTTCACACACAGTTCTTACCCAGCGCTGTTCCGTGGGTTCTTGGCTTTGTCCTGTCGATCAGGACGCTGACAGAAGCTCTAGTGAACACTCTTGTTTTATTGAACAATTGGAGGCAAATATCAAGAATTGGTCGCATCCAAGGGTGTGTTTCATCTCTCTCTCTGCACTATCACAACTGCTGCAGACTGTTCTCTCGTGTAATCTAAATTGTGGGGAACTGTTCTCACGATATTATCCCTATTTATATAATAGATTATATACACTCACCTAAACGATTATTAGAAACACCTGTTCATTATCTAATCAACCAATCACATGGCAGTTGCTTCAATGCATTTAGGGGTGTGGTCCTGGTCAAGACAATCTCCTGAACTCTAAACTGAATGTCAGAATGGGAAAGAAAGGTGATTTATGCAATTTTGAGTGTGGCATGGTTGTTGGTGCCAGACGGACCGGTCTGAGTATTTCACAATCTGCTCAGTTACTGGGATTTTCACGCACAACCATTTCTAGGGTTTACAAAGAATGGTGTGAAAAGGGAAAAACATCCAGTATGCGGCAGTCCCGTGGGCAAATGCCTTGTTGATGCTAGAGGTCAGAGGAGAATGGGCCGACTGATTCAAGCTGAAGAGCAACATTCACTTAAATAACCACTCGTTACAACCGAGGTATGCAGCAAAGCATTTGTGAAGCCACAACACGCACAACCTTGAGGCGGATGGGATACAACAACAGAAGACCCCTCCGGGTACCACTCATCTCCACTACAAATAGGAAAAAGAGGCTACAATTTGCAAGAGCTCACCAAAATTGGACAGTTGAAGACTGGAAAAATGTTGCCTGGTCTGATGAGTCTCGATTTCTGTTGAGACATTCAGATGGTAGAGTCAGAATTTGATGTAAACAGAATGAGAAAATGGATCCATCATGCCTTGTTACCACTGTGCAGGCTGGTGGTGGTGGTGTAATGGTGTGGGGGATGTTTTCTTGGCACACTTTAGGCCCCTTAGTGCCAATTGGGCATCGTTTAAATGCCACGGCCTACCTGAGCATTGTTTCTGACCATGTCCATCCCTTTATGACCACCATGTACGCATCCTCTGATGGCTACTTCCAGCAGGATAATGCACCATGTCACAAAGCTCGAATCATTTCAAATTGGTTTCTTGAACATGATAATGAGTTCACTGTACTAAAATGGCCCCCAGAGTCACCAGATCTCAACCCAATAGAGCATCTTTGGGATGTGGTGGAACGGGAGCTTCGTGGCCTGGATGTGCATCCCACAAATCTCCATCAACTGCAAGATGCTATCCTATCAATATGGGCCAACATTTCTGAAAAATGCTTTCAGCACCTTGTTGAATCAATGCCACCTAGAATTAAGGCAGTTCTGAAGGCGAAAGAGGGTCAAACACAGTATGGTGTTCCTAATAATCCTTTAGGTGAGTGTATATATTATAGATATAATCCTATTTCGAGTCGTAGAACATTTAATCTTAAATTTCACTCCCTACAATAGCAATACGCTGTTGCTGCAGATTCGTCGGCTGCACAACCATGATGCAAATCTCCCGTTGTACAGTACCACATACCAAAGCTGCTCTATTGGATTGAGATCTGGTGACTGATTCATTGTCATGAAACCAGTTTGAAATGATTTGAGCTTTGTGACATGTTGCGTTATCCTGCTGGAAGTAGCCATCAAAGATGGACATGGTCAGCAACAATACTCAGGCTGTGGGGTTTAATGCTCAATAGGTACTAAGGCACCCAAAAGTGTGTCAAGAAAAGGTCCTCCACACCATTACACCACCACCAGCCTGAACCGTGAATATGGCAGGATGGATCCAATGTTTTATGTTGTTTACGCCAAATTCTGACCCTACCATCTGAATGATGCAGCAGAAATTGAGACTCATCAGTCCAGGCTAAATGTTTCCAATCTTCTATTGTCCTATTTTGGTGAGCCTGTGCAAATTGTAGCTTATTTTCTGTTCTTAGCTGACAGGAGTATCACCCGTGATCTTTTGCTGAAGTAGCCCACCAGCCCGTTTGGCACCAACAACCACATTCACTTAAATCATCACTTAAATCACCCTTCTTCTCCATTCTGATTGTTCCATAAGGATGCATTAAATTTGAAGATTTTTTTTTTAAAGAAATACATTTATCATTTATCATTTCAAATCAATGTTCTTCCCCTAAACTTTTTATTCAATAAAGAATCATAAAAAAAGGTATCAAGCTTTTCACAAAAATATTAAGCATTAATAATAATAATAATAATAAATGTTTCTTGAGCACCAAATCAACATAGTAGAATGATTTCTTAATTAGAGAGGCTGAATAGTTTTAAAAATGCAGTTGTTAAAAGACATTGTGACACAATTTTAATGCATTTATTCTATGTGAAAAGGAATTTTACCTAGCCCTCATCTGACATTCATCCCTTCATACCGCCATCTAAATTTCTCATCAGCTCTATCAGCATCCATTCCTTCATTCATCCCTCACTCTGGCACGCCTATCCGTCTCATCTATCCATCCATCCTTGCATTAGACGCCTTAATATTCACTGGAGAAAAAGAGACCACTGCAGAGATGGAGAGAGAGTAAATAGAAACACAATATGCTGGCAGTGTGCTTCAACCTGTGTGTAGGTCAGCCCGAGGATACGACTGCATGGTTAGTTCCTCAACATAAACAAAAGGAAAGACAATTTCCTGCCCAACACGTTAGCGAAGCTGCTGTTGTTTTAATTTCTCAAGAGCAGGGCTTGAAAAAATGACAAAAACAAAGAGCGACCCAGGGAAGAGTCTTCTTAGCAGAAGCTGAAATTGTAATCAAGTCTGAGGTTGGAGTTCACAGGTATACACTCGTGCTGTCAGAATTATACAGTGGCTACATCCCAATTTGCAAACAATCTGTCATAAATAGTATTTGAGATCTGAATTATTGCTTCCCTAGTCATTGTACTTTGAAAATAGAATGCCAAAGGTGCATGGATGGCACATTATTTCATTATTTCAAAGTAAATATTGCCCACAACCCATTTGTGCTACAGAAGATGTGGAATCTCTGCCTGCTAATTGAATTTTTCAATGGTAAAATTGCGTATAGAATGCAATCCAATCTGCCACAACAGTTTTCAAAGTATGATGAACTAAGAGACAGTACTCCGCTGAAACACACATCTTAAACCAGCCTAAGGTTGTTGGCTGGTGTTGGGAGAGTAGATAGACCATCCAAAATCAGCCTTACTGTGCATTCACACCAGACGCGAATAGCGTGTCAAATTTGCGCTTACCACGTCTAGTTATACGCTTGAACACTTTGAGTCCATTCACGCGTCAAGAGCGAAATTGACGCGCGTAAAAAACAAAAGTTTGAAGCAAAATTTATGTGCGTCACGCGCGTCAGAATCGAAACCCGTTGGCGGCCATCTTTTATATGTTGATCAAGCATTCATCGAGAGAGTCACCGCTCTGTATTTGCTCTAGAGAGCAGAACAGCGGCGTAGGGATCATTGTCGCCATATTTGGGTCCACCAGACCCTTCGGAGGCGAACCCAGTTTGGCGAATTTCACCATTTAACCAATCCAGGAGCTGCGCCTGGATGACTGGCGCTTTCAGCGGTACTTCCGCCTGTCCCGCGCCCAGTCTGATGACCTGTTGTCCCGCATCGGAGCGAGGATCACCCTCGGCCACCTCATCCACCTAATCTGTCATTTATTTTTGTTTTGATGATAAATTGAGCCAGTCTCCAAAAGTAATTAACCTGTCCTGTGATTTTTTCGCACTGTTGGTTGTGTTTACATTAGAATAATATTTCATAATCTAGATATGGAATAAATAGCATTCAATACAAAATGAATATTTCTCATATATATTGAAATCAAGTTTTATGTGATAAAATATTTGCTTTGTGCATTAGAACCACACCAGGCATTTAGTCATATATTACAAAATAATTTATTGAAGCATCCAAATACTTCATCACGTGACAGCAGCTAGGCTCCTGATTGGTTAACGCGGCACGAATTGACGGCAAAGTTCAGATTTTTCAACACGGGCACCAGACGCTCAATTCGCGCCATTCGCACGAATGAGGCGTATTCGCGTCTACCGCGCCGCAGGAATTTTTTACGCGCGTAACGCGTCTTTGCATTGACTTAACATTGAAATCACTCGCGCCAGACGCTCTATTCGTGTCTGGTGTGAACGCACCATTAGATTGTTGGTTGGTCTTAGGTGGTTTAAGATGCTGTGCTTTCCCAACCTTGTCCCAAATTTTTGTTTTTGTCATTTGGTGGCTTTAAATTGTCAAAACACATCTCAAAATGCTTGCTACAGATGCAAAAAATCAAACCCGATCCAATGTTTTATTTTTTTTAATTGTGTGTAAACGTAATTGACATAATGTGAGGTCGTATTAATTTTTTAATGTGCGAAAATTTCAGCCAAAAAAATTCAGACTGAATTCCACCAATGTTTTTAGATAAGTTTAGAGAACATTTTATCAATTGGTTATGTGTAATACTGAGATGTAACATATCACATGTCCTCAGGCCTCTCACTGATAGTGTAGAAACGGTGTTACGAGTTTATTTAAAGCATCATTGTGCTGTTGCTGGGGATGGACCTAAAAAGCTGCCATCATTTCACCGGTTTGAACACTGAATAGAGCCCAGCGGGTCTGTCACCTTCTGCCTTCCTATTAAAGAAGAGACAACGCACTCTCTCTTTCTCTCTCTCTCTTTCTCTCTTCCTCCTCCTCTCCCTTAAAAAATCCAAATCTCATTTGTGTAAATTTGTATTTAAATTGCTAGCAGCTGTCTGCTGTTTGAAGGATCACAGAAGGCATATTTTGTATTTTAGTTTATATTCAAGAAGGTTTAAGTGCAAAATAAAGTTTGCTTCTTGTGTTTTTTTGTTGTTTTTTTTTAAGAATGTGTAAATGTAACATTTGACTGTGGGCTCAGTAAGCAGTAGGGGGGCTGTAGACAAAAACACAATTATGAAAAACATATTTGAGTCCTGGATGGGGGAGTGATTGACATACTGTATGAACTGTGGGACTGAAAAAACGCCCTGAGAAACGTTGGAGACATTCAGAGAGAAGCGGATTTATGAGTACGATATGTGCTTGGGAAATTATAAAGCAGCTGCATGTGAGATTTTAAAATCAAGAGCTGGTGTGTGTTCGTCTGTCATTTGGTTTATGTTACGAGGTGCGCGCGCGTGTGTGTGTGTGTGTGTGTGTGTGTGTGTGTGTGTGTGTGTGTGTGTGTGTGTCTCCAGGCGTTTACCCCGAGGCTGTTCCAGGCAGTCAGATCTGTGTGATTATATCTTCCTAACACAGCATGGCAGCGCTCATTTATTTATCAGCCCATTACGCCGCATCCGGCATCCAAACGCACACATTCACATATATGTGGCCATTCTCACTCACACTGTACATAGAGATGGGTCAGTCGGTGTCAATCATTTAGATCAGTGGTTGTAAACCAGGGGGCCTCAAGAGGAGTTCAAATGACCCTTAAGAAAAAGAAGTATAATTCAAGTTCATTTTATGAAGTATACTTTAAAGGATAGTTTTATCATAGGATTAGCCCATGATTTACTCACGCTCAAGTCATCCTAGTGTATATGACATTCTTTTTTCAGACGAATACAATCGGAGTTGTATTAAAAATGTCCTGGCTCTTCCAAGCAGATTCTATTCCAAGCAGATTCAGATTCTTCCAAGCCTTTTACAATGGCAGTCAATGGCTGTTTCTGATTTGAAGTTCATAAAAGTCTATCCATGATAAAAGTGCTCCACACGGCTCCGGGGGGTTAATAAAGGCCTTCTGAAGCGAGCTGATGCGTTTGTGTAAGAAAAATATTCATATTTTCACTTTCTTATAAACCAAATAAACCAAAATAAACCAAAAGAGCTCAAAATGTGTGAAATAATGTCTAATTTTAATTCACCCCTAAACAATTTTATTTTTTCTTTGAAGAAACAAAGTTGGCCACTGTCTTGACAAACGTATGGGGAAGCCTAACTGAAAAGTGTGATTTCTGGAAAAGTCATGTAAATAATAATCTTGTATTACTCTTTGGGCCTTTTTATAGTTATGTCTATAGATTTAAAATATTTTATGGGGAACAAATTGTGAGTAAAAATCATTAAGGATCACAAAAGACTGGAAGATTTATAGGGCATTTTAATATTTTTGTGGACAATGCAAGACTTGGAGTCAAAAAGGCTGAGATCCAATTAACTAGATATTTTCTGAATTTCTGCTTTAGTCATTGTTTAATCAAATTGACTACATGATGTGCTGAATAATTAATCAGTTTAATTGTGTTTAATTACAAATATTAAAAGGGAATACAGTTGGTTGTATGAAGAAGGTATTGATTGCATAATGTTTTTTTTTTTTTTTTTTTGTTGTTTTTTAAGGGATACCGTGAGGCATTTACAATAGAAGTAAAGGGTTTTTGAAGGGTTTTAATGTAGAAATGTGAAACATAACATTTTATAAAAGCACTTGTATTAATTCTAACACGTGTATAATTAGTTGTTTTGCATATGTGAGGGTATGGCAGGTAATTATTTCAGACATTTATGTTTAATAATATCAATCTCATCTATGTAATATTAACTGCATTTATGATCACGCCTAACTGTCAGAAGTAATGTTTGCATCTAAAGAGAAAAGAATAGAGTCACTGAGACAGGCCTGACTCCACAATCTCCACCTGATTGCAAAACACCACACATATTTTCAGGGTGGTAGGGTGAAAAACACACACCATCAGTACTGTATTACACATTGGAACAGACGCAGGAAAGGTCACCGGAGTCCCAGAAGATGTACTCATACAAGTGTGACACTAGGCACTGAATGGGAAACGCAATCACAACATAACCATAACAATGAGATTTATCAGCACAAGGACTGCCCTTTTGCCAGCGTCTCACTCTGAGAAAGAGAGGAGGAGGGAAAAATCGAAAAAGAAAGCGAGAGTGTACAAGAAGAAGAAGGGTATAAGGGTGTTTTCACGTATAGTTCGTTTTAAAAGAACCAAACCCAGTTCACTTAAACTGAACCAGCCGAAAATGAGATCCTTTCAGTGTTCACAATATAGTGGACTCAAAAGAGAAACCGGTTCTTTTCTTTCTTTTTTTGTCCTCTTCAGCATTTAAGTGATCTCAGACTCTTTCTTGTTAACGCCACAACTTCATAAGAACTAGATTTGGGGTACTCAAGATGGTCACTTCACATGTTGTCATCACATGGCTGTGGCACATTTTGAAGCAAATGACAAACAGAGAAAGAGTGATACAAATCAGAACTAAAGGAAAGCAAGAGAAAAAAGATAGCAGCTAAAACAAAAATTTTGGTAACAGTCCACCTGGAAACAAAGATGCCGTGACGCCAAACGGAATAAGAACCCCGTCATGTGTACAATTGTGACAATGAGCATTAACATGATCAACCAAACGCTGGATTTTCAAAAGTAGAAGTATGTAAAGTTTGCGGCATAGACTCTTTAAAATACGTCCCAGAGGTTTGCACACATGTCTGGTATTGTAGGGACATCATTGTTACATTTTCACACCCCTAAAAATGATGCGGAATGAAACAAACTGTGATTGGTTGCTTTACATGTCAGTCAGATGTCCAGACCTTCTGCCGTCAGTCTGAAGGTCTGGCTACGCAAGGCTAGGTATGGCAAGCCTCCAGGTACACATTTAGAAACCGCTGCTTTCAAATGCACTCTGTGAAGAGTACTACCTGTTTTTGTAGTGTTGAGCATTGTATAGCCAGTTACAAACATGTTTGGTTAGCCAGTGAACTTAATGGTCAGAATCCAGTAAATATGCCAGAGTTGTTTCAGCTGTGCTTTGCATGCTCACAGATTGTTTCATTATTACCAAAAAAGTATAAACACATGTAAATAAATGATACATTGTGCACTATAGACATCATTTGTTATTATAATGGGAGTTTTGACTCGGTCAGTGAGCTTGTGATGCAGCTGAACTGACGTGATATAAGCTTCATTGATTATAAATGGACGGCTCTTCCAAAAAAATGGTACCAAAATTGGTAAAGAGAACTGGGAAGTTTTACTTGTATTGATGCTGACTACTGAAATGTTGGTATTGTGACAACACTACTTAATACCCATATACCAGGGGTTTCCAAAGTCGGTTTAGTCAGTTTAGCTCCAACTTGCCTCAACACACCTGCAGGGATGTTTCGAGTAAGCCTAGTAAGACCTTGATTAGCTGGTTCAGGCATGTTCAATTGGGGTTGGAGCTAAACTCTGCAGGACAGTGGCCCTCCAGGAGCAGGATTGGACATCCCTGCCATATAAAGATACATGTATGTTTAACACTTGAAAAGTGCTTCTTTGGCAGTTACTCAGCTCCAAGGTCCTAGTCATCATGCACTTTCCTTATGTTCCCTTAAGCTTATCCAAAAATGTTGCTGCTCGACTTGCTGTTAACTTCCATAAAGTCACTCATGCCACACTTTTGCACAAGCTTCTTTACTAACTCCTGCTAGAATTCAGTTCCTGTCTGGCATAGCTGCCAATGGCCTGACACTGCAAACCAAGCAGTCCAGACGACCGTTAAGATCAGGTTTGGTAACCTAGCACCTTTCCTCTCCACACGAAAGGCCACAGTTTGTCTAGAAGATCATGCAAGGTCTAAACACTTTTTTTTTTCAAGTTGGCTTATGCTGGTTAGTGTCATATGCTGTTTTTTTTAACAGCCTTGTTCTTCAGATTTTTAATCTGTGTTGAAATAATATTTTAATTTTGTCTCTGATATCTACATAGAGGGTATGTGGCTTATTTAAGGTAATTTAAATGTCCAGATATGATTTTACAGGTCCATTTTGAACTCTAGAAATTGTCCCTAGAATGAAATGGTCTGTTTTTACCTTATTTGGAAGGGTCATGAATAGTAATGAGGAGTTCTGCTCTGATTGGCTGTTTCACTGCAGGCTCATTACAGTAGTTCAGAGTGACAGCAAACAGGTCCCTGATGTCCAGCGTGACAATGGAGAGATTAGGCATTTTTGAGCCGAAGTTTTAGACGAAGACGGCGATTTTGAGGAACAACCAGTTGTTTTAAAATTGGAAATGGACGCTTCTGAGTGGTACGTTTCTTTTTAGTAAGAACTTAATTGTCACGTCAATGCTAGAACTTCCACCTAAACGTTAACTATAGCATACAGCATTAACTTTACACGTTAACTCATAACGTCAGCAGTCACAATTTTATTTTTAACATGGTAAAAACATGTAAATTATTATAATGTAACCGTGTAATTTTGCAATGATAGGTTTTTCACGTTGAATCAAGAACAAAAAACAGCGAACTGTGTAGAGCATGAATGTGTTGTTTGGACATTTTTGGAGGCGTACATATTAATGATCCCGACTGTTGCGTCACAGTCGGTGTTATGTGGAGATTCGCCTATTTTTCAGGGGTGTTTTTCAAAAGCGAGATTTAAATAAGAAGGAGAAAACAATGGTGTTTCAGACTCACTGTATGTCATGTCCATGTACTGAACTCTTGTTATTTAACTATGCCAGGATAAATTCAATTTCAAATTCTAGGGCACCTTTAAGAAAATGCATCCAATACTTTTATTGGAACATGCATCATGTTTTCAACAAAAATATTAAGCAGTACAACTGTTTGCAACATTGATAATAAGAAGAAATATTTCTTGAGCAGCAAATCAGTATATTAGAATGATTTCTTAAGGATCATGTGACACTGAAGACTGAAACAATTCCGTTTTTCCATCCCTGGAATAAATTTATTTTTTATTTTTATTTTATTTTTTATTTTTATTTATTTGAGCAGTAACCATTCTGCTCAAAAGGAGTGGGCCAAAGCAAAAGAACTTATAAGCGCCCACCCCCAAAATTTAATACAACAATATTTTCATTTCACATAGTACAAAGAAACATAGTGCATAAGCAATAAAACAACAACAAGGAAACAACAGAAAAAAATAAATAAAAAAATGGACAATATACACTTACAGTATCTGATCATGTAGAAATACCCCTAGTGACAAATCATTTCTTCTTCTCTGTACTTTTCAAAAATATTTTATTTGTAAATTTCATATTTTCAGTTATTTTGTTTTACTAGTTGGAAACAGGTGTCCATGTGAATCTTATCTCAACACAAATTCCAAATTATACATGAAGAAATTACTCAAACCTGACCCATAACCCAACAGCTTGTCTGTTCCCATGGGCTCAGGTCCTCTAATTTGCCAGTAAAACTGACCGTAGAGCAGCCCATATTTCTTTGCATCCATCAACATTTTCATCTCCAATTAGATATATTTCAAACCAATGTTTACACTCACATCCACATTTCATCCACTACCAACAACCCTTCCGCTCTACGAGCATTATGATTCCATTTGCACATAATTCCTTAAACATTTTAATGCAGGTATGACACATTCTATATGCACGATCAGTGGAGTTAATGCAAGTACTTTTCAATCTAAACGTCAATTCAACCAATTCAACTCTGAGAGAGCACACATACATTTATATAGAAAGTCTACATCTATGCCAGATTACTCTAAACACTAGAAGCTCTTGATATGATATGCATATGCCTCTTAGAAAACATCTTGTTTTGAGATGTTCTTTCTGGCTAATGGCACGCAAGTTATGACATATAACATATTTTCCCATAATGGCTAAAATGACATCACATTTGCATCATTTAGGATGGGAATGAGAGCATCAGACAACATATGGCAAGACACTGATATGCAATAATGACCATTTAAAATAAGACCTCTCCATTTAGAACTTGTTATTTTATACAATGTCATATACACATCTTATCACAGAGTGATGCGGAGATAACATATCAGAATATAGCAGTAAATTGTCTGTACTGTTTGTCATTAATGAGACAAAATGATAAAACATGTTCTCGTCTCTGCCATAACAGTCGCAGCCAACACATACTGGGAATAAAATGGCGGTAACAAGATTTTATTTGCATGTCCGAAAATCATGACTGATCATATCCTCGGCCCATCTGAGCATTGTCATGTGGTCATTAGGCTGATGGTAAACACGGCGAAGGCTCCACAATGCAAGAGCAGAGAATTCTGGGAAAAGATGACAGCTTATTAGGCTGGTCAAACCTTTTCATGTCAGTGCATTCATTTGCAATGGCTCAGACAGGAAGAGGGAGAGAGAAAGAGAGAGAGAGACAGATAATAGATGGACAGGTGTCTGGGTGAAGAAGGGGCATGTGTCCAACAGCTGTTGGGCTCTGGGGAGAAAATAGGAGAGGAGGAACAGGAGGAAAGAAAGAAGAAGAAGAGGAGGAGGAGGAGGAGGAGGAGGAGGAGACTTGGGGCATCCGGGGAGAGGAATTAGAGAGAAGGAAGGATGATTTGCTGCTGGCGTCAGAAATACACATACAAATGAACACAATTAGCATGTCACAAACACACACACACACACACACACACACACTTAACACAAATTAACATACAAATATGTGTTCTGTCATGAACACACACACTAACTACCACTAATGAATACACAAATGCATTTAGGGTTCTCAATATCCTGCGTGAGTCAGACAGGGTTGAGCAGTTTTTTATGTTTTGTTTTTATCCAAATTGGGTTAGCAAATAGGATACAGCATTGGGACTGCTATTTAAACAATGTTTGTATTTATATTCATTGTAAAAAAAAATTATATACATATACATATATATATATATATATACAGTATATATATATATATATATATATATATATATATATAAATTACCATGAAAACAGTTCCCAAAAGTTTCTACATGACACATCACACATGATTACATTTTATATGAGCAATTTACTATATATTTATAATTATGATCACAACTTGTTATAATCGCTTTAATGAGCTCATTGATTCTGCCCAAATGAATACATACTGTTAGCTAACTCCATGAATTGTAGAACTGATGTACATTTCTGACATATGGACATGGACTCAGTCACATCTGATAACAGATACTCTAAATTGTAATGTAGAAATGTTCTCATTTTCTGTAAAGATGCTTTAAAAAAATAGTAATATAACAGAATTATTAATTTCATTTTTAAACCAATCCAGCAGGTTCACAACAAAACGTGAAAGTCTCTTCAAGCAATGTTAACCAGACTTGGCTCCTGAAAAAGGGAACCCATGTTGAATTAACCTTATGGGTTTGTCTAAACTGACATGATTGAACAGCTCAATTCAACATCCTGTAACAAATTCCATTCAAACTCACGATTTGAAAGGAAACACATTCTTGCCATTCTTAATATTGCCCAAATCCTTTTGTGTCTGTGTTGATATATCCATCATGACCAACATCTCAACAGTAATGCTCATTTCCAAGACCAATACACATGTACAATATGTACGTAAAATACAAAAAGGTAAATGCGGGTTGACAGAAAATAAAATTTGCTCAGTATAAAACTGAATTTTAATTTCAAATTTTAGGTACAGCAGTCTTTTAAAACCAAAGCAGAAGACAGGCGGACTGAAGGACTATAATCAAGAGAAGGACAGAAAGAAAGTGTGAAAGAGTGAAGGAGCTCTGGCAAGAGGAGAGGTAATCAGATGAATTCAGCGTGGCTCTGGGCCCTCACTGCTTTCATTCCAGTGGCAGCTGCAGTGGCTTGGGCTGACACCACTCTTGTAAAAGACCGTCCATTCAAAGTGTGTGTGCGCACAGCCGCACATGTGAATGTGTGTCATTACGTTGGGCTGCTCCATAAGTGCATTCTAAAATGAGGCAACAGTGCCACCAGCAGGCCAAACTGATATAGCCTAGTCATTTACTTGTTTAATTTTTTATTCTCGTTTGAATGAAAGGGCGTTGGTTTTGAGCATAAATGTAAACTGCACAAGAACACACACACCCTCGAGGGGTAATGAGTGATAAGACATGGCAGCGTTAAGTCTTCTTTAGCCGGTTTAATCTGAAGAGCAAACACACTAAACTGGTTTAATAGACACACACTCATTTTAAGAAAGACTAGTTCAGAAATAACAAGAGGGATGTAAATGAAAGAATGCTTAGCAATGAGTGTGTGATTGTGTGACCGCATAGGAGAGAGAGAGAGAGAGAGAGAGCGATTGGCAATGCACAAGAATGTAATGTGCAAGTTTGCTTAACTTCTTTCAGGTGTAAAGAATAAAACACAAGCGAGTAAACGGGAGTGTGTGTGGGATGAGTGTAGATCTGTACCGTAATTTCAAACGCCATCATTATACCACCAATCCAAGCAGCACACGTTCACAAATTACCCCTCTCCAGTCTGAACTCGCTCTCTCTATTTCTCAATGCAGGTCCTTTTGGCTTGTTCCCTTCATTGGCTCATATTCTCCATCTTTCTCATTTTCTCCCTCATGTTGTCCTTGTTCTTTCTGTTCACCATCCCTCTGTCCTTTTCTTATTGCTTTCTCTCTCTCTCTCTCTCTCTCTCCCCATCTCTTTCAGTGATGACATGCTGAGCGGAGCTGTTACAGGCTGAATACTAAAGCGTTGATCCATATCAGTGGTGTTCAGCATCTAGAAGACTTCAGCCAGAAGAGAGAGAGAATCTAATACAGCACAATGGCATTTGCACATACGAACACTCTCGATCACCTCTACACATATAGCCGACACATACGATTACATGAGATTCACTAAAAACTGCTCAGCGGAGTCATTTTCCTGTGACCTGAGAAAACAGGGGTCTTGTCTTCAGGTTCACCCGCCTCTTATAGCACATTTCATCTTTGAGCGCAAACAGTCTGGTGAAACTGAACAGATTGGAATGCGTTTGTAGCTGTTCAATCTCACCCTGTTGGAAAACGTTCCTGTAACCAGAGAAAACAGGTGTCTCGTCTTTAGGGGTGTCCATTTCAGATAGCACATTCGGTGAAAATAGACTGATGAAACAGAAATGGGATGTACTGTATTTGTTTTCCCTGCTGGAAAAGCCAGGTCATACTGTTTTAGGGTGGTCAAACTGGTTTTTAAAGACACAGTAGCGGGTTGGTCTACCAGCTTAAACCAGCTTGAGTGAGATGGTTAACTGCTCAAAAAGATTTCCTTAGAAGAGCGGGATATTGGTGGTTATTCCACTCTTGGACTGGCTCTGCAACCTATTTTCAATTTATAAAAGATTATTATCTCTCAAATAACTAAATCATTAAAAATATCTGTTAAATGACCAGTAAAAACCAGGCAACACTAAAACCATGCTAAAACCAAAGTCCGTAATAACTATTTCAATTAAAATGATGGGAATGTCATGTTTCCCACTGTAAATTATAAGGTGTCAAACACTTTTACAATAATTTTATTTAAAAGTGTTTCTTGTTGAGCATTATACAGATGTGTAAACAATAACTTATGGTAAATCAAATCATACGTTTTACTTTTATAAACCCATACATTTTACAGTAAAATTATATTTAATGTGATGTTAAGCCATTTATAATTTTTCAACGTATACTGTAAGGTAACTTGCTAGAGTAAAATCTGTTGGTTGACTGGTTACCATCTGTTTTCCTTTTTTTTTTATATACAATGTATTTTAGTTCAATAAAATGGACAGTATGGTCTTGGTCTGGATCTGGGTTTTAGGTGGTCTGGTATTGGTTTTGATCATTTGATCTGGACTCCAACTCTGCTAGAAATCATGTAAACCAGCTTACAGTTGAAATGATCCTCTTATAGATTTTCCAGCATGGCACTTTTCAACAGTGGGCATTACTACCATTTTAATATGGAAAGCTTTTAATTCTAGTGCTGATACAATCACACACATTGGCCAATCACCTGGCCAGCCCACAGGCTCACACCTCCGAATTTCCAATATGCATTAACTACACTTAATAGAGGTGGTCTTCAATCTTAGCTTGATTAGCCGCTGGCCTCTAAGTGAAGTACTGATAAAGGTGGTAATTTAAACACTAATGCAACACATTACTCGGTTGTGTTAAAATTGGTAATGCTGCTCCACGGCACACAGCCGCACATTCACAAAACAGCGGTTTATGATGAATGCCACCTTTAATGTCGTCTCGCTTCGGTTTTTAATCAGTGGTCACACGCACATACGCAGACATTAACAAATGAGCTATGAGAGTATAATAAAACAACATGAAGGAACATGTTTGGAGGTTTTATGATACACGAGTGTATGTTCAGAAGCAGCTAATGCTGCTATTATAGTTATCAAAGGCTGCGAGAGCTCACCGTATGAGCCTTCTGAGATCAATACAAAGATCATCTCAGCATTACAGAGGAATCTGAGGAGGAGGGTCTCATCTAGAGACATACTTACACACGGTCATAGAACACTCACAAGAGAAAAGAGAGCATGTGTTTAAAGTACATTGTTATTTTTTTGTTCATGTTATCTCTTGGGTTAAAGAGATAGTTTGTCCAAAAATGGGAGTTCTGTGATATTTTACTCATCCTCATTTTATTCCAAACCTATTCATTTTTTTCTTCCGTAGAAAACAAAAGGAGCCATTTAATAGAATGTCCAAACAGCTCTTTTCCATAAAAAAACTAAAAACATAATAAAATAGTCCATAAAACTCCAATATTTCAATTATAATATATATCTGTTATGAAGTCTATCTATCCATAATAACATTAACATATCAGCATGATGGCAAGTACTGTAAATTATGACAACTTTCATTTTTTGGGGTGATGAGTAAGTGGTTTCTGAGAAATGCTGTTGACCACAACACACTTGTAGCCAATCAGCAGTAGGGGGCGTGTCGACTCATGATAGCGGAGAAGAGAGAGAGAGCAAGAGGGAGATTTGAAGAACGACTGAAAGAGAGATGCCTGGGAGACATTACAAAAGAGAAAAGCTCAGAGGAATCTCACTGGGAAAAGAAGGGATATGATCAGGCAAGACCTTTAGGAGCCGTGTTAATATAAGAAAAGCTCTCCAGCGCTGGAGAGACCAAAGTGGGAAGGCCTGAAAATGGACGCAGAGGTTGCTTTGTTTCTGCTCCATACATGAGTAACATTGGTTTTGCTATGTTTCACAGAACCAAGATATGCTGTTGTTGTAATGTTAGCTATAGTAACAGGAGAGTTTTGAGTGTCATTGTTTGTCTGGAGCTGATGTGCTGCTGGTGACCTTCAACAAACTCTTGCTTGTTTGTATGCTTGTGTACTGCAAGTTCATTTTTTGTTCTTCCTTGTCATACGTTCGTCATTTTTGCTTTATTTTTTGCGAAGCTATGATAAAAGGACATCCACTCTTGAAACGCATATTTGTGCATTTTGGGGACAGAGCAATGAAGAGACGGGCACGTTTGTTTGGGTTGATTTCAAACATCAACTGCGTTTCTCAGAAATTGCTTCCTGCAAGTTTAAGGCCTGGTTCTTTAAGGGGTCTTCATCTGTGCGTTTTAGCAAAGTAGACACCAGCTCAGAACAATTCTTTGAGCTACTGCTTTCCCTGACAAACTTGAAACACTCAGAAAATGTTCTACATCTTGACGCTTTGTGATCGATTTCTTTTCCTGGCAAACTGTACAGTGTGTCCAGGAAGTTGGCTTCTGCTTTTATACCCCATTAATTTTCCCAAATGGCACTTTCCATTATTCAGCCCAGCACCATATTGTGAATAAGTTTTAAGACACCAGGCTACTTTTTCTGGGCATCGCGCCTCATCCAGCCCTGATTATGATGAAAGTGTTGATAAGGCTGGTAGTTTTTTCTTTGGCTCCTCTTATGTTCCTCATACCCAACTAATCAGATTGGCACTTATTGTGGTTCCATTGGTTTTCTTGGCTTGATAAAACCTGAATAATCTGAGTGGCAGTCAATGCGCTGAGTTCCATTACTTGGAGATTCTGATCTTCATGTTGATCAGGTTGGCACTAAATAGCTTCGTTAGGCTTTACCTTCTTAATGTAGTTGTTAATCAGATTGAGTCTGCAGGGAATTTCAGATCTCTTCTCTCAGGCTGAAGTGGATGGCATTACTTCTCCTTTCTGCGATGCCTCCATCAGATTTGGCTCTATAAGTAGAACAGGTTTATGTCATTCGAGAATCCGTTTTTAATCAGCAGAGTCACAGAATGTGCTACAATTTACTTGATATTGCTGATCCTCTATAACAGAGTTATTTTGGAGACTGCTTCGGTTTAAAGACATGCTCTTTTGTCTATTATTATTATTAGCTTAATAAAGATCCTTTTAGAATTATTTTTTAGATCAGCTGAGTGACAGAATTTACACCTTATTGGCCTTATTGGCAGACATCATATGCACTTTCAGTCTTGTGGACGTACAATGGCTGCCGCGTGCATTTGTCTGTTAAGTTCATGAGACAGTAGGGTGTCCCATTTGTCATTTTAGGATTCAGAAGAGTGCTCGCCAGCGCCCCTTTTGCGGTTCGTATCTACCGTAGCTCCGCAGCAGACTTCTTCCCAAAAGTCAAAGCGCTGTTACGTCATGAAAGCGCAGACTTGTATGAAGACTGCAAGTGTTTAGGGTGCCATTTGGGACACGGCCATTGATATGCCTCCAATACAAATGGGACTTCTGTGATTGACTGCTTTGGTCTGTCTGATTTGCAGTTTTACTCATGTTTAAAGATGTGCTATCTTGTCTATTAAGAGATCCTTTAATCTAAATAGCGAGCCTTGGCTTTGCCTGTCTTTATAGCCTGGGGTCTCATAGTGGCCTCCCTACAGTGCTAGCTAATGTAGCCAATAACACACTCACTGCAGGGGAAAGGACGCTTATACACACTCATGCAGACACGCTCTCACACACACATATGCACTACAGGGGCCTGAGCTCGGAACAATACATCAAAGACAAAACCATCAGAGGCACAAGCACATGATGGATTTATCCAGGATAGGAGGAGGAGGAGGGAATGGAGATGGTCCAGTCTCCTGGTGTCGAAAAGAAGTCCTCATGAGCTCATTTAGAAATCATTTTTATGAAGCAGGGATTCATTGTACTATCGCAGACCCACATTAGACGAAGTCAAGTGTCTACCCTCATAGAAATGAATAGCGTGATGAATAACATTAAACACAAAAATCTTTCTCAATTTTATCCAGTGTTAGCGTTTAAATATTAAAATTTGTAATCTTGCACAATTAAAATACATAGCCAGGAGTAAGTTTTTTTTTTAGTGTCCTTCAAACTGCTGAGTGTCCTTCAACCCCTCCTGTTTCTCATTTGCTGGCAAGAAATAATAGAGCCATTAAAATACCTATTATAAGTGCACACGTCAAGGAAGTAGCAGAAGGAAATAGGATGGAGGAACGCTGACGCCTGATATAAATATGACAAGTGTGATTTAATAACAGCTGCTTCTTGGGTTTTGAGAAACACTAGGGCACCTCTGCATTTATGGCACAGTGGGTGGGAAATAGTAAAATGAATTGGATTTAAATTGAAGGTGTTTGTAAGATTTCACAATGCATTACCTGACCAAATAAAACAGACTTTTTTTTTTAAATACAGACTCGGGCGATAAAACGATAACGATAGTTATCGCGATATAATTTTTCTCGATAAAACAATATCAAGAGTTTGAGAAATGTTCGATATACATTATGTGAATTGTTAGTTATGATTTATAGACCCCTTTTGCGCTGGTCACAATTACGTATGTTTTTCATACAAATACCATAGAAACCATAAAGTAACATTTTGCCATGATAGTGAGGTGCTGTAGGTGTTTTATCTGTGGTTATCATCATAGACATCAAATAGAGCTAGACGCCCTACCGACCGCTACTGCCTACTTGCGCGGACGAGCCGTGGGGCCGCCATCTTAGACCGGTCACCCGCTCTGTTTGACAGGTTACAATGAGCTGTCAGCGCATTTAAAGTAACACTATGTAGCTTTTTAAAACTTCATAATATATTTCCAAGACCCTTGTGATGGTACATCGACTTACAATAGGTTAAAGGACACGTCTGCCATAGCCTGACGTGGTCTGTATCGCTTTTACTGGCACTATGTAACTTGGGGTTTCAGGTAGTAACCCGAGCACAAAAAGAACTACAAAATTCGACTGCTTTACGTTAAGCGTTACAATAGTCATTATTTTAGGCTAAATTATTTACGACAGCGGTAATGGACAATTCCGCTTCCAACCAGTAGGGCGACCGCAGAGGAAAAGTTACTTGGTGTTGCTTTAATTAATCATATAACTGAATACCAAACTGATTTTCACGCGGGGTTTTTTGCTGCAAAGGTCATACATAGCTATGATACAGGACACATTGTTTGGCGTATTTTAATATTCATAGTGGACTTAACAGTAATAGAATATTCTGATATATGATATAAAGTGACCAGACGTCCAAGATCAAATCTGGGAAAAACGTGGACATTTCCAGTTTGACTATCACATTTTTTTTCTATTTTAATTTAATACTATTACTTCTATTCAGATTTTTTTTCTGTATTTAGCCAGGGACAGGCAACCAAAAACAGGGACTGTCCCCTTAAACCGGGGATGTCTGGTCACCCTGTGAAATGTGATGTAGGCTATGATAGGTATTTTTCAAATCACACACTATAAATATGATAGAGAATCAGTTCGCTAAAAGTCAGATATTTTAATAATTTGAAACAATACAATATATGAATAACAAACAAACAATATATGATTTTAATGATATTATATTAAGAGTCTACTTGTCTACACACTGTCCTACCACGTTCTTCTGCATCCATCTCCTCCCAGCCCTTGACATTTAGCAGCCCAACCCACACATACACACATACACACACACACACAAACACACACACACACACACACACACTATGACTTACCAAGTCTCAGTTCATAGACAGTGAACACCGGCCGGTGCAGTAATAGCCTTGCTAGCTGGCTACGATAATGTTAAATCTTACTTGTAAAAAGTAATTCCCCGAGCCCTGTTTGCGATGGTCCGTGAATATACTGCACAGTGCTCTGGCATCTTGCTTTCTTCAGATGTGCAACTAGGAGTACGACCGTTCAAGATGGCGGCCGTATTTCTTGCGCCCATGGCCAATAGGCCGTCTAGCTCTATATGATGTCTATGGTTATCATGATCTAAATGCATGATGCTGGATGACCAATGGTTCATTTTAATGAAACTCAAACAGTTAGAATATTACATTTTACCAAATAAAAGTTAGCACATACATTTTTCTATTAAGATATTTATTTTGTCAAGGAAAAATTATAAATGTTTGAATGTTCTACCTCAGATTTGTGAAATGTTCACCTGTTTGGCAAGTGTTTGTCATGACATTGTAATGTTCTGACATTACAGAGTAGTTTAAAACCACAATTAATGCTCTGGGCCCGGTTTCCCGATAACGCTCACTCTTAGCGCGCTAAGAAGACTCAAAAAGATATATCTTACCGAAGTTGTTTATGTTCCTAAGTGTGTTCCCCGAAGTGTCCCTTAGGAAGCTTCTTAACACGCTCCTCTTACGTACGACGTTACAAAGGCGCTGTCCCAGGTGAAGGTGCTGAATTAGTTGGCATCGATTGCTCAGGAATTGATTTTCCACTTCACGTGAAGGTGCATTACGGCGTTAAGAAAGACAACAAGTTCTATGCAAATGAAACATTCCTCAAATTATTCCAGTAATATTTATTTTAACATAGTTTAAGTTATCAGTAAAATATAGACTATTAATTAAATAATCAAATTGTGATATGTCAAAATTTTTGAGATGACCGATCAAAGCAAGATTTATGTCCACAGAAGCGCGAGCCGCGCGCGAATCCCAACGCGACGCTTCACGAGATAAGATGCAAGTGGCAAAACTAAACAGCTGTTTTACGATAGAAGTTTTAAACGACTGACATAAATAATCAGTTTGCAAAGACTGTATCAATCAAAGCTCACCTTCGGGAAAGGGATATTTACAGGTAAAGATAAAGAGACTGAGAGAAGAGGAACGAGAGAAGGAGATGGAGATAAGAGAGGAGAGCAGGTAAAGCAATAGCCTATTGCATACTGTGCCCACAATGAGAATAACTTTATTGCAATGGATTCCTATTTAACACAGATACACATAGCCTAAGTTCTTTGACAATGACAGTGGAAAAATAATATGCCCCCGAGCAAGATCACTTTTGGGACCTCTGTATTTATAAAACCCTGTGTACGGCTTTTGCACTGAATAGAAAATTATATTTTTGAAAAATACAATGAATCACAATGCTGTACAGAAGAGTGCACTATTGCAGACTTATATACTGAGGTTTTAATTACATTATTTTAATATAGACAGTCGGGAACTAAAGTGGGCCGGTCTAAGGCATGAAACTCCAGGGCTGAAAATGAGTCCCACTCCGGCCCTGAAACCTCTCACTCAAAGTGCAAACCTACACACCAAATCTACAAAACCATAAGCTATTTCTCAGCCTTTGACTCAGTTTTCAATTGCATAAAACACTTTTTCAAAACACTACATACAATTCTCTACCTAAAACACAAAAATCGGTAACACTTTATTTCGATAGTCCACTTTAGACATTCTACTAACTATAAGTAACTTTTCAACTACATGTCAACTAACTGTTATTAGAGTATTAGTAGACTGTCATCTTAATATCTGCTGACACTTTATTTTGTTGGTCCCCCAACAGACATTCACCTGACTATAAGTAACTTGGCGACTACAAGTCAACTTATTCTCCTAACCCGAACCCTAACACCTAACCATAACCTACCAGTCTACTGACAGTCTACTATAATATACTAATACTCTAATGAGAGTTAGTTGACATGTAGTTGAAACGTTACTTATAATTAGTAGAACGTCTAAAGTGACTATCGAAATAAAGTGTAACCCAAAAATCTAGCAGGAATTTACTTGCTTTCCTTTTCCAAACACAACCAATCAAAATGCTACACTTATTCACCAGGTCACACACACACACTCCTCATATGTGCAAACACTAATTGCTTTACTGATCACTAAGCAATCACTGCTTTACTGTAGTATAAGCCTATAATAGGTCAAAGGTCAGATTACCTGTTTTGAACAATGGATGCCAACAATAGACAGAGACCCCCCCCCCACACTCAATTGTGTTCTTTACTGTATTCTAAAGAATATACTTTTGGTTTACATATGTTTATGGTTTTGTTGTATGCTACTGTATACAACAGTAATGTTTGGCCTAATAAATATTTTCTGTTTCTACATTGCATTGGTGATTACAGTGTACTTGTTACCCCTCTCAGAAGATTACTTTCACTGTAGAACATTGTATTGAAATATAGATATAAGTGTAAGAATGACCAAAGAGCTTTAGATTTAGAAAAACAATGTTTACAAGGTATATCCAAAAATGCACTATTATGAAATAAATGTTTGCCATTTGATGCAAATGCTTCATTCTGACATGTGTTTATGACATTTTTGAAGGAGATGTGAGGCATTTTGCATTTTGTGTGTGAAGTTTTGGGAATTGTGTGTAGAGTTTTGAAAAAAATGTGACATAGTTGGTCAGTTACTAGACACCACCATGCTTACCCATTTATAGATCTTAGCCATTTAGAGCCAAATTGTTTGCCAGATTTTAATTAGCCTATCAAAAGTGATTGCCAATTTAAACGCTTTAATGACATTACGAAATAGCCTCGGCTAATTACCACCATATTAGTTCTGATACCAAATAAAGTCAACTTCATAAATAGGCCTGTATCCATTGCGAACCTATTTTATTATTAGTCTTAAAATGTCCATAAAATATAAAATCATTGTTGAGACACAACATTGTCAACATACCATAGTTTTACTTGTACTGATGTCTAAAGACTGCTGCACAGTGGCGGCGACTAGCGTCTTGTGCTCAAACAACGCTAAGAGAGAGCTTACGAATGGTCCAGACCAACCTTACGAAAGTGTGACTTACAGAAGATATACTTAGCGTACGAACGTGTTGGGAATTGTGCCATAAGGTTAAGAGAGAGGTTAAGGAATAGGTTAAGAAATACTTAGCGATAAGAACGTTTTGGGGAACCGGGCCCTGGTTTCTACAACTTTCACTTAGGAGCAAAAAATCTGCCTTTAAACTTGAAAGAAATAAAGATGTGACATTTATTGTGATAAATTATCGATATCGACTGATATAAAAAATTACCGTGATAATTTATTTTGCCTATATCGCCCAGCCCTAGTTGCAGATGTCCTTTTATGTGAATTTACATTTCAATAATTTAACTGTTCTCTGCTAAAACCACAAAATATAAGCCTTGAGGACTCACAGTAATGTAAAAATATGACATATTGCTCATTAACACTAAGAAACGTGCCATTTTTTTCAGGTCACATCCAAAAAAGAAGTGTTGTTTTTATTATTATTGTTTGACTGTGAAACCAACTTTCCAACTTTTGCATGAAGTGCAAAGCAAACAAAAATATTTCTACCACTACTGCTATAGTATTGTTTTTGTCGACAACAACGATAAATTAATTAATATCAACATCAATATAATATTATCATAGCTTCACAAAGATACATAGTGGTTTTATCATATTTCTAAAATTATCACCAAATTATTAGTAATGAAAGGACTGCTCTATTGAAATATAAGTTATACCAACAAGTGTTGATCTAACAAGTTGTGAGCAGCATCTAATTTTGATTTGACCTCATAACTGTGGCCTTTATATAGAGCAGTTCTGTCCTCATTAAAAGCGCAAGCGCATAAACTCAATTCATTTGTGACAGCTTTTGTGTTCTCACACCATTGCAGCCAAATAATCAGTCTCTGACTGCATTCTGAATTTACCAGCAAATGTCACTGCAGCAACACAATCCTATTTGAATATGCATCTATCTAGGGCATAACAAAATGAGATAGAAAACAACTGCGATTTTATGAAGGGTAACAAAAACATTTCTCAGTCTTGTTTGCTAATAAGCTAAACTCTGTGCAGGGTGATGAATATATCATTGGCTGTAGTCACAGGAGCCTTGGTCTCATAAAACCCAACACGTCTTTGATCGGCGCAGCCCATATAACAACCTGTTAACATTTTAAAATGACATAATAAAGAAAAATAATGTTTTCAGCCTCTCCCCTTCTCTGTATCATTATATCCCAAGCCCTGATTTGGGTTCAAGTTGCTATAGCAACCTTATTGTGAAAGGCAAGAACGTGTGAGGTAAATTGATGAGCCAGAGGTGGAGTTAGAAGCCCTTCTTCAAAGTGCCCCTATTATGCTATTTTCAGTCTCCTCATTTTGTAGTGTAGGTCTCCTACAACAGGTTTACATGCATCAAAGTGTCACCTTGGAATTGTAAGGTTCTATCTGACATTTTTGTCAAAATTGAGCATTTACATTTACATTTACATTATGTGATGTTTGTTTAATGTACATTATGGAACTTTTTATTTAGAAAACCAAAAGGTTCTATCTAAAAAGTCGAATTGAATGCAAAAACTTTGAAGCTCAATATCTCAAAACCACTCAGATTGCAGATAGAACCAAGGTGGCGAAAGGTCAAAAAACTGTTTCTTTTTCTTATAATATGCATTGCACATCTGCACATTTTTCAATGATTCTCAAATGACTCAATGAATGAATCACTCTCTCTAAATCCCTCCTTTCCACGAGCTACTCTGCTCTGATTGGCCAGATGGCACAGTCTGTTGTGATTGGTCTACCGCGTACAGCACCTGTCAGAAACAAAAAAAAACATCTATTGCCATAATAAGCTCCATCCTGTGGCTTCCTAAAGCTCAGCGATTGTACACACTGTAAACTAAAGACAGTAACGATGACGTTGATATTACCATATCAATCCAAGTGCGAGTCTGATGATGAAACATTGGAAGAACTAGTTATTCAACCCGAACCTCCATTGCAAGGACGACTTGATCAGGACGTTTCTCAGTGATACAATATACTACTCATTTTCAGGTACATTATGAGATGTTGCAACTGTGATTCCTCACCATCAGCATTAACAAGAGTATGTCTATCAACAAACCCATATGTATTTTTCTAATTTATTGCGGTGCACATGCGGGAACTGTATCAATAACAGCGCATAACTTAACCGAACACTAGCGTGAATGACTGATGTAACAAACGTTGGTAAGACAAATTTGGTTCCATCCTTTATCTTTACTCAAAGCAGTAAGAACGACAGACAATCTGCATTAATAGACACAGTTTTAGGTAATAGTGGCCCACAGCTGATTAGCAGAAATTTTTTAGTAAGACAGTAATAATGTGAGTTAGCCGGTTAGCCTAAGACCTACAGTATATAAAACACAAAAATACCACCCGGTAGAAAATACATCAATAATTAGTCATACTTACAGGTTGTGATTCTGAGCAAGCTGGTTCAAATAAACTGGGTACTGACCCATTTTTCAAGAGCAAGCGTTTTGCGAATCCCGCGTTGAACTCCGAGATTTGAGAAGCAGTCAGTAAAATGACGTTTGCGGGCTGCCCAAATTGATCGATTTATATGATGAACAGATTGAATTTAGGCGTTTATTTTTATATAAGCATTCATCAACGCACACATCAGATATGGTAAATGGAAGTTCAAGCATTTTCGCTTGATGTGCGAGAACAAATTAGGTTCATTTTCGTGTGTTACGCAGCACGTTTGAGCTTCCTCAAGAACCAATGAGGTTTGTTCTCATGCGTCAAGCAGATTCGATTGAGCTTGTTCGCTGATCAATGTTTATATGTGAATAAGAGACTAAATTTAATCTGTTCATATAAACCGATCAAGTCTCTTCAAAAAATGTGGACTAAACTGTTTAATTCACATGGATTAGTCTTTATGAACTTTTGAAGCGTCAAAGTGGTTGTTGCATAGCTGTCAATGGAGGGACATAAATCTCTCAGATTTCATCAAAAAGATCTTCATTTGTGTCCCGAAGATAAAAGAAAGTCTTAGATGACATGTAATGAGGGTGAGTAATTAATGACAATTTTCATTTTTGGGTAAACTAACCCTTTAACTTTGGCTTTCCACTCTAAAAATGTACAGTTAACATTCAAATATTTAACATTAGCTAATGCAAAAGAGCAAATGAAAAAGAGCAGTACTTTTAGAAAATGTATTTATCTTTGTTAATGTCAATTTCCACATATACTAATAGAGGTCGACCGATTAATCGGTCGGACGAATTTTTCTAGTTTTTCTAAATTTTTCTAATTTTTTTACATAATCGGCATCGGCCAATATCCAAGTATATCAAGCCGATTATTAGGCAGGCGCATCTGTGAGCAGCCTAGTGTTGTCGTGGAACACGTGTTTGACGCACGCTGCCGCTAGAGTCATTTTCCAGCCGAGCGAGCAGACCTCATCCAGTGCCTAAGGAGCTAACTAAGTGCCTTGGAGAAAACAGTAAGGATTAAATTCTTATAACTCCTTTATATTTAATTAAAAACTTTTGATATGTTACTGCCATCTTCGAGAAAAAACCTGAATAAGCGACATGACATTCGGCTACTTTGGATCGTAGTTGAAGTTGCATTATCACAGTAGAAGAGTTGCTATCATGTCACAATAAGTAAGCAATAATTTTGCAATTACAGAGTGAATCTGAGACTTTTATTTGTTCTGTTTGTGTGTCTTATATTTGAGAGGGTTGTCACTAAGTAATAAAAGAGTATAAGTAATAAAAAAGAGACCAACGCACTATAGGCTAACTTAGTGACAGACTGGCTTTGCTTTGCTAGCGGGTAGCTACAGACAGACCCGGTGCTAATACGGCACTGGAACCTTAACGACCGTTATCTACCGCACTGAATATCAACGCGGATTTCTGTGCTTCAGTTCGGTGCTACTGTTATGCCAGTGCTTCTCTTGGATGCTCAGAAAACGGACGTTAGAATAACAGAAACATCGCTTCGCTGCACGTGACGCCAGTCAGCAGCGAACCTTAACACACCGTTAGTTAGTAGCTGGATTAAACATGGTTAAAATGCTGGCCAAACAGTGTAAAGTGTGACTGTATTTCACCGTAGACTTAAAGGTCCAACAGCGGGATGCCGTTGTCTGAAGAACAGACGGACGATGCGTTGTGGTGCATTTAAAGTTTTTGTAAAATATAATTTTCCCATCTGGTGGTTCGGTTGTTTTTGTCATTCAACAACAATTTACTAGTGAAATACGTTATTGTTATAAGTTAAATTGAATAAAATACAATAAATCTTATATATAAAAAACAGTTAAACCATTTAAAGTTTTTTTTCCCCCTTTTTTGTGATAATTAGGTTATGTCCATTTGGCTTTGTCCGTCAACATTCAAAACAAACAAACCAAAAATACATGTTTCAGGACCGTTTTTGGGAAGAGGATAGAAACGTTTTTAGCCTTGATTTACTTACAATGCACTGAATTATTAGCTGAATTATGAAACCTTTATTAGATTTTATATCTATACCTATCTATAAAATGACTTGAAGATGACGTTCAAAAGTAGTCAAGATACTATACAAAAATACTAACATAACCTTGTATTTTCCCCCTATTTACAGATGGCTGAAAAGAAAACCACCCCCTTATGGCAGCGCTTCACAGTTTTCCTTGACAGTTTATTTTCTTCTTACCCATTTCGTTTATTTAATATATTTTTTATACATTATTGATACAATTTATTTATATATGTTTTTACATTATACATTTTTAATCTAAGTGTACAAGTGCAGATTGTTCATTGTTCAAGTGTTCAATAAATGTTTTTGAGAAATTTTTTCTATGTTAAGTAATTAGTATTTCTGTTACATTTTATCTTTCAAATAGAGGTTAAAAGCAAGCACATATCGGCCAAAATAAATCGGCAGCATTAATCGGCCATCGGCCGACACGGATTTAAAAAAATCGGCATCGGCGTGAAAAAAAAACATATGGTCGACCTCACATTTTTTACATTTCAAGAAATTAATGCAATATGAATGAACATAACAATGAACAACAGTATTTGTATAAGTTAACATAAACCTAGATTAATACATGCTGTATAAAGTCCATTGTTAGTTAATGACACCCAATTCACTAACTAATGTCAACAAATTTAACCTAATTGTATAGTGTTACCTTCCACTTTTCTCAGAGTTACTACTCTTACAAAAGTTGAATTCAAACACACTTGATTAAAATGCAGCTTTCAATGCTTTGAGGCACAAAACAAATTTGTGTCTACAAATATGGTGAAGTAGTTAAGTCAATGTAGAAGTATGAAGAAATGTTTGAGTGCTTTTGTTGTTGCACTTCCATTGAAGTTTAGCAAACTCTGTAAACAATGCCACTTACAATACTACTTTGTTTCTTTATTTTTTTAATGATGCTAGAAAATCTGAAGAAGTCTGCACTATTTGTTTTGCTTATGCATTCAGCTTATCTCTAAGATTCCATTCTTTTCCCATGTGTATACACTATCTGCTTAAAAGGTAAAGTGCATTATTAAAACCCCTTCTAGGTGATGTTATCTCTGTTGAGGAGTGTCAGATGCTGGGATTTTATTGTGATGTCACAAGGGAGTATGTACTTAGGCAATGGTGGCTTTGCATTGTCAAACGTTGGTACTGCAACAAGGCAAAAGGTCAAAAACTGACTTTCTATTTCTAGTCTTTCTTTCTTGCCTCAGCATATTGGTTAAACATACATGCACACTCTGCTTTTTCTGATACATAATATATTTTTGAAGGGCTAAAAACAAATCTGTTTGCCTATATGTGCACAAACTGGCTTGCTCATGTGTGTTGTTCTGAATGAATTAAGGCATCAGCGTTTCATGAATGGGCTCTAATGGAAAGTATGTGTCCCACTGGGAACTATCTGCCATCCAACTGAGAGAGCTGCTCCGATTTGACCAAAGATCTCCACACCAGCTGCCATGACCTAAAAAGGGGGTGAAGTCCCCAAATGTTATGCAGAAAATATGCTGTTTAGTTCAAGGAGAAGCTTTCTTTTCCATTTTTCAGTTGTATGGCTTTAAATTGCCAGTTTTCCCTATTCACAGAGTGAAAATAAATTGCTTGGCAAAAATTTCATAAGACAGCTGGGCCGCACTTTCCATATATTGTTTGGAGTTGTGCTTCAAAAGCAGGAAAATCATATTGAAGCATCACTTGTAAAGAGTGGATCCAGATTCATGCTCTCAGTCCTAAAAATGATAGCAATGCCTCAATGAAGAAACCCTGTAACTCTGTCTGCATCCATGTACCTCATACCGCATATTATTTATAAGAGAGAGAGTGAGAGCAAGGTGCAACAACACAAAAAGTGAGTAGTTCCCATAGGCAGACATGCCTTGGCTGCCTCTACTTGGCAACAAAAGAAGAAAGCAGAAAGCATGAGAAAAGGGAAAAGTATGCACCAAAAAGAAGCGAGAATGTACAGACGGAAGCGGAGAGGAAATGCAATAGCATTCACACTGTAATGTGAAAAACAGGAGGGGGTGTTTGATATTATCAGTTCTGAGGCACCGTAGATCATCTCCAAAATCGAATTATCCCCTAAAGGAAAACACGACAGCCAGAATATAGAGGGGGCAGGATGTTGAACTGCAGGGCGGGAGAGAAAAGGAGGGAGACGCTAAATCAGACTCCATTTTCCACTTTTTCATTTTAGTAATCGCACACGCTCTCCCGGAACGGCTTCATCCCACATCTCACAACTCCATTACCGCGGCAACGGAGAGCTTTTGTGTGCCGGTAACAGAAAACGGCTGGGACAGATAGGGAGGGGTCTGGAAGCAAAGGTATTCAGGGGTTTTAGGGCAGTAGTAGGGGTGTGGGGGAGAGAATAAAATAATAAAAGAAAGAAAATAGAAAATGGAGAAAGAAAAAGAAAAAGAAAAAGAAAAAGAAAAAGAGAGAGACAGGAATTCCTAACATAACTAGCTCTTTAGCAGTACAATATGCAAGTAACAGAAGAAGATAGAATAACTAAAATAAAACAAGGCCAATCATTTATTTAGCAATCCTTGAGCTTCACAATGCTACTATGAGAAATATGTTTAACAGGTGTAAATTTAATATAAGCAATCTTAGATGTAACATTTTATCCAATAAAACCTGTCATAAATGTCAAATCATGCTTAGAACAAATATACTGAATTTCACAAGAAAACCAAAGGTGAGCTCCTCAAATCTAATGAGATTATCTATACAGCCTTATGTCTGGACACAAGTAAATGCTTTTACACCATGAAATAATCTAAAATGAGTTAAAGTTTGTGTACTATGCAACAATATTGCAGTGGGTGCTTGGTTTTAGCCAAGCTATTTATCAAGATAGTAGATTTCAGCATCACGGACAGAGCCATCACCACTGAAGCGAATCAGAATCTCAGCACCGTGGACAGCACAGTTACCTATAGAAAACCACCACTTTCAGCACCGTGGACAGCACAGTTACCTATAGAAAACCACCACTTTCAGCACCATGGACAGCGTTGGACACCACTGCAGAGACCATCTGAGATTTCAGCACCATGGACAGTGCAATCGCCACTGTGGGCATTTCAGCTCTGCTGACAGCATATTAAAACTACTTATGCTGGATGGTTATTTAATCTTCATGCACAATGCAGAAAAAAACTAAACTAAAAGTGTGTTTCAGTATTACAGACAGTGATATATACCTGTTCACTTATGTGTTTGGGTGTAAATGAAAGAAAAAGAGGAGAGTATAAAAGCTTGAAATGAGTTCTAGGATGTCACATACAAAGCTTTAATTTCCATCTACTCTCACTCTCTAACCCACTTCAAATTTAAAGTCAGTAATACTATTTGAAATATATTCTTACAAAGAAATTCACTTGTTAGTCTGAGCCCCCCCACCCCCCATTTCCAAAACGGAACATTTTGCATCCGTAGGCCTACAGAGCCGCTGATAGAGACCGAAACCTGCTGTGTGAGGTATGCAATTTTGGGGCTCCTCATTGTCACTCCATCTGTAGTGCAGTGGGGGTTAACTGCGGTCCACTGAATAGCCAATTTGTATGTTTCAAGTTGCAATTCTCATTTCCAAAAAAGAAAAAAAGAACAGAAAATGACAGTAACCTATGTTTTTCTAATTTTTTTGGTTGTGCTCTCTGTTTTCTGAGGGGGGGGTATTGTTATCCTGCTGGGTGAAGATCTCAACCAGCATTGGCATCTATTCCCATCTTTTCTTAGCCATAGAAGGTTTGTCACTTTTGCTACCTCTAACTTCCTCACATTGCATTTCCACTTTAGTTTATGTCCAATATCACCTACAAAACAAAACAAACAAAAAGTATATAAAATGTAATAATTATATGTTTTTCATAGAAAAGAAAAATGCATATAGGTTTGGAACAACATGAGTGAGTCAATTAGGACAAAATTGTTATTTTGAAGTGAACTATCCCTTTAAGTAAAAGCAATGGCACTAGCAATGCTTTAGATTAATAGAACTATATACTGTAAAAAATAATAATTATAACTCCACTATCTGCTGTTGTAGAGAAGAGCACTCAACAAGGAAAGGTGCAAACACTATTTCAATAACAACCACATAAACAGACTTGTAAAGACATAAAACAGAACTTGAAATAATACATATTCTGTGAAAGGCAGTAAAACGAGAGCATGAAACCTACATGGGCAGACGGAAATGAAAATGAAAAGCAACGTCAATTCAAAACAGCTGATACATTATTATTATTATAGTGCTGAAAATATCTTTGAAAGTTATTTTGTCAGAGTGCATAAAAAACCTTTCCTGCATTCAAAATTAGGAGAACTATGTAGATTATGTTTATAAATTCTGAAGAAATATTTTTGACTGATTGATGTTTATGTTTTAGGCAATAGTGCAGCCTTAATCTACTATGTCAAATGTCAAATGGCAACCTACGTATAGTAACAGCTCCCGTGGCAGCCAGGTTTCTTGTGTCCATCCCTTTTAAATTCCAAGGCTGTGTTACCAAGGCATTTTGTCCTTTCTTGTTTACATATACTTATAAAATACTTCAGTGATTAGAAAATTTTATATTTGTGTACTGTTTGTGAAGAGAACTGAAAAGAAAGTTTTTGATTTACTGAAGAATTTAAATTATAAATGTTTTATATATTCTTTTAAATTGTTTAAATAAACAGCACAGAGCTTTCTGAGTTCTGAAAATTACAGGATATTGTCATCATAGCTATTTTATGTTAAAAGATCAATGAATATTAGATTCCTCATGGTATGACCTTTTTAGTTTTAATAATTTGGGGTCACTATGATTTTTTGAAAGAAATGAATACTTTTATTCTGCAAGGACCCAAGGCCTTTCTACTGTATAGACAGCCAACTTGAGCCAAGTTTTATTGAAAGCCTAGTGAAATACCACTTTCATTTCCAATCATCATATGTTTTTAACAGGTGAATGAAGCATACACTCAGGCAAAACTCAACTACTGTCAATAAAAATCAAATAATCTATTTAAAGAGATACTTCACCTCTGGAAACATGAATGTGTATTTAAAATGGGTAATTTATGTAGAAGAAATGTGAAATTATTTTTGAATGTGGAGCTTTCTAGACTGAGAAAAGCCAGAAATTGTATTTTTGGCTGATGTGGATGAAAGACAAAAACTCCCAGAATGCACTTGCTTCGCTGCCCTAGGAGGCCACGCCTACCGGTAACAGAGCGTAGTAGTTAAACAACAAGTCTAAGCTAAGTCTCCGTGATGAGTCTGCCCGGGTTTTCGAGATCGCCCAAAATGTCTGGGATTCGGCTTTTGCGTTCTACAGTCGCCATTCATCATGTTTACTGTGGCGAGCAGGACGAGACTGAGGGCCGCGGGAGAACGGCGCGAGGCCGATGGCGTGATTACTGATGAGCGACACCTGTGAGACGGTCTCGTATCTCTCACGGAGGAGCAGGAATTTTCTTAGCAATGTTAAAACGAACATTAACCGATCACTTGTTTAGCGTTCATGTAAACACTACATTCAGATTCAACAATCGGAATGAATTCAGTTAAATTGAAATCAAAGGCATGTAAACAATGAATGGCGACTGCAGAAAGCAAAAGCTGAATCCCGGACATTTTGGACGATCTCGATGGTCGGACATGTCCGGGAAAAAGAGGATGGTAACCCCTAACCCCTACTACTCAGCTTTCTCCACAGAACAAGAGTCTGCTAGCTTAGCTTCCAAAAAAAGATGTCTGACACTATGTGTACATTCTGTGAGTGAGATCCCACCCTCTATGGGCAGGTTGTGAACATGCGGGACAGCCCCTACTACTGGCTGTAGTCTTTATGAAGATTTTTGCGTCATCAGAGGATTTTTTCCAGACAAAAAATACATAAATCTCTCTTCTCAGGGGAATATGAGGGTGGAAAGCACGGTAATTCGAAAATACTACAGGTTTTCTACAAATACAAAGCGTAATGCTAAATCCTGAAGGATCTCTTTAATGCAAGGTTCCCATTGACAACATGCCCTGCTGTATGATCAAAGTGTTTTCAAATGTCTCTTTTGGTGAGAATGTTTTTTTTTTTTTACTTGCCATGGATTCCCTTATATTTTGGGAACGGAGATGGTCGTTTTTTTCTTGGTGGGTTCTTGCATTGCTATTGACTTGATAGTTGAATAGGGAAAATGGGTTGCATCTGCACAAGGCTTGTGTGTGTGTGTGTGTGTGTGTGTGTGTGTGTGTGTGTGTGTGTGTGTGTGTGTGTGTGTGTGTGTGTGTGTGTGTGTGTGTGTGAGTGTGAGAGAGAGAGAGAGAGAGAGAGAGAGAGAGAGAGAGATGAATGGGACTGTGCCAGGATGCAGTCCCAGGGTGGCCTTGGATCAATCTGCTTATCTGCGGGCTGCCAGCAAAGCCGATGATTAATACAACCCCATCAGTGAGGACACTCTTATTTATTACTGCACGAGACACAGAAGAGCACGGAACATAAAGACACAGCACACAGAGACGCAGACTCCCTACACCGTGTAGATGCAGGGCACACAGGGTCGGTGTTGCCAAACATTGAGGCAATAAGACACTACCATAAAGCAAAGAAACACAGCATGCTTACAGAGCTTAAAGGTATAGAGAAGCTGCAACATAACAGAGTCAGAGATTTTGCATTTTGCATTAAAGTGAACATTTCTATAATGTAATGTATACTATTTCCGAGTGAAACATGATATTTAACAAGAAAAGAAAAAACAAGTAGGATAAGACTTGATTTTATCCATTACGAGTTGATTGAATTGTGAATAGTAATTGGTTCAATAGCCAAACCTGAATGCAAGTTCGCAGTTAATTGTAAAGTACTTTTAAAGAGTAAAACCAGCATTTCGACTGGAAAGGTGAAGACTGAAGGTCATGTTCACCCCGTTTTCAAAATAGATACAGAAACATATTATTGAATGTTTAATGAATAACCAATTAATCGTACTCCTTTTGAACATCCCAAGATAAGATTACTCAAACTACAAAGATTGCTATAATATTTGTAACCTGTTTTTGAATTAACATCAATCTGCAATATATTACTGTATAAACTATGTGACATCAGTTGAAGAAACAAACATCCTTTTATCTGTGGAATAACATGCACTGATAAAAAAGGAATATGTCTTAGCAAATTCATTACAGAGCAGATGAGAAATCTAACAGCGACGGTACTATAGAATACAGAAAAACATCATGGTTGAGTGCATAGTCACACAGCCCGATCTGCAGGGCATCTTCATTCATAATTGCATTGACAAACAATTTCATATGGAAAAAAAAACAATTACAGTCAATCAAAGCACAGCTATGACCTGAAAAACATGAACATGATCTCTAAACACAGCTAAAGCAGCACTTGGAAAAGACAGAGCATGTACAGCTGTGTGTTGGCAACAAGGCCAATCGAAGAAGACGGCAAGTCACAGCATAATATCTTCAGGGTCAAAGGTTGCAGACAGCGAGGTTTAAAAAAAATGAATAAAGAGACAGAAATGTAAACGTCAGCCGTCTTGTGTCTCCGCTGGCTATGCGTGTTTGTGTATGAGCGTGTGATATTTGCAATGTAGGCAAGTTTGAGATGTAGAATGCTCATACGGTGAATATCAAAATGTTATACTGAAGGCACACTGCCCAGGGCTTTTGCCAACAATCTCAGTGGTCACTTAATGCAAATACTAAGCTATGGTACATTAACTCTAATGCCATTACACCATTGTAAATTAACAGGCTCCAACATCCACTTTCCACTTCTGATAAAATTCAATCAAATGCAAATGTTCTTGCTTGTAAAATGTTTCACCTATCATCCGAGCAGTTTCATAAGTAGTTTAATAAGCCCAAATAAGTCATATTTTGCATTAGTTTGTGAAATAATGTCAATAAATAACATCTCTTGGGCTGCATGTGTTATACAGCATGACTAAGCTAGCCCAATTCGTGAATAAAAGACCCATATATACTGATTACGGTATATATACCTCCCTCCAAAGTCTTTTTGAGAAGACCATTAAACGGGCTAGGAAAATTATAGCAGACCCCTCCCATGTCCTGCATTCAGAGTACGAACTGCTCCCATCAGGTAGATGCTGTAGGGTTCCAATTAAAAACAGGAAAAGATATCTCAATAGGTAAAACATTATTTTATCCCTTTATCACTGAATCTTCTAAACTCAGGATATAAGGTGTGAAATGAGGGGCTGTGTTGTAGGTGCTGAATGCATTATGTCTGTACTTGTTCTGTGTTTGTTAATGCACTATAACTGTATTTGTGTGTGACAGCCTGTATGTCCAAGATAACTTTCCCTAGGGACAAATAAATTAATCCTGAATCTTGATTATTTTTAGTGAATCAAAAACATACAGCTAGTCCAGCAGAACCATTTCATGAACAAATGACCCACTCATTCCAAAAATTCATGCACTTACAAAATCTGCCAAATAAATAGCAACTGCCTTAACCCTGTTGTTAATTCATTTTTAGAATGAATAATATCATAACGTACCAAGTTAGAAGGTTCACTGTACTATTTGTAGCAATAACTGTGAATGTATTTAATCTAAGATGTAATGTATTTAATTTAATGTCTTTTGCTGTTGTGTTGCGACTCGTAATGTGTTTTGAGCATCTTGGTTAATGAGTGATAGAGCTTCGTATCAATACACATTTTCAGATTCAAGGTTCGCAAGCTTTCGATTCAGATTTACAACCATCTGTATGTGTATGGCTCTAACATAGATGGTTTAACTTTTATTTGTATAGCACTATTAAAACAACACGTTGACCAATGTGCTTTACATCATCTCAGTATAGTAATAGAATAAAAATAATAAAAATTCTTATCAAAAAGATGATATTTTTATTTATTTTATTTATTTTGTTTATTTAACAGGGACAATACACTAAGCATTGTTACACTAGACAACCGATACTGTGTACATAGGGCATATAGCGTAAAGCTAGTTTGCGGCCCGCGTCCCTGGTTAGGCTTTTACATAAAATCAAAACATCCAAAATAAAAAGCAAACAAACACAATCATCACAAGGAACAAAACAACTACAAATACACACATGTATACAGCCATTGTTTCAGCTTTGTACAGAAAACTGCCAGGTCTGGTTGCAACTTTAGATCCACAGGCATGGTGTTCCATGGATGTGCACCTTTCACTGAAAATGATGATTGACCCACTGCAGTTCTGCATCTCCGAACTCTACAATTCCCATTTACTGCCCCTCTGGTCTTTACCCCATCACTGCTGTATTTTTCTATCAACTGACAGATTACATCTGGGGCAAGGCCATTTAAACACCGTTTTTAAAAATGAGAACTTTAAAAAATTATCAAAACTTAAATCATACTTCTGAACAATTTGACAATGATGCCATTTCATTGGTTTCTGATCCATCACTTTTAAAGTTTGTTTATATAATGATATTATGGGTTTAATAACTGATTGAGAAGCCTGACCCCAGATTATTGCACAATAGGTCATATGTGATAGTATCATAGTCTGCATATAAATTTGAGCTGCTTTAAGAGATATGCAAGGTCTTATCATACGAAAACAGTTCAAATTTGTCTTAATAGTCTTAGACATTTTCTTAATATGGCTATCAAACTTAAGTTTAGAGTCTACATTGACACCTAAATATTTAAATTCATTCACTTCCTTGATTTCATTTAGGTCAATTTTAATTTTAAATCCATCCAGCACTTTGTTCTTTTGTGAAAAACACATAGAAACTGTCTTGTTATAATTTAAAGTTAAACAGTTATCCTGCAGCCACTGGGAAACACTGACCAGTTGTCTGGTTAACATTTCTGCAGCCAAAAGAGAGGTTTCTGCTGTTACATAAATAATTGTGTCATCTGCATACATTTGACAACCGACCTCCTTGCAACTTTCAGGTAGATCATTTATATAAAGACAAAAAAGCAAAGGGCCCAATATTGAACCTTGTGGTACACCTAGTTTGCATTTTTGAACTGATGACTTCACACCACTGATTTTCACACATTACTGTCTACAATCCAGGTATGATTTAAACCAGTTTAAAGCTTGTTGAGAAAAGTATTTGTTTATAAGTATTTCATGATTCACAGTATCAAAGGCTTTTTTAAAGTCTAAAAATACTGCTCCCACTACTTTTCCTTGATCCAAACTACTTTTTATTGTATCTATAAGATGACATGTAGTAATTTCTGTTGAATACTTTGGCCGGAATCCAAATTGCTTAAAGTTTAAGAGCTGATTTTTTTCCAAATAATTCATTAATTGTTCAGCTACTAACTTTTCTAAAACTTTGGAAATTACTGGAGTAATTGAGATGGGTCTATAATTACATACCTCACCAATCTCTCCAGACTTAAATACTGGGGTCACCACAGCCATTTTAAAATTTTGTGGAAACTCATCAGTTTTAATAGATAAATTTACCAAATATGCTATTGGTCTTACCAGTATTTCACTATATTTTTTAATAAAAGAAGCATCTAAACCGAATATATCTTTAGCTTTTGAACTATTTAATTGATTAATAATTGCATTGATTTTATCTTGATCAACCTGTGAAATATAAAAAAAAGAAGATGAATTTCTTACTATGTCATCTGGTAAACAAACAGAATTAAAATTTGCTGCGAGTTCTTGTACTGATTTAACAAAAAAGGTATTACATTTATTTGCAATTTCCAAAGCATCAATGCTGACCTTTCCATTTATCTTCAATTTTATTATGCCTTTACTTTGACTAAGTTTTTGATTGGTTAATTTATTCATATGTTTCCAGATAAGTGAGCTATTGCCCTGTGAGTCAGCAAACAACTGCATACAATAAGATGACTTTGCTTTTCTCAGTTCACTAACCACTTTATTCCTTAAACCTTTAAATATCAATATATCTGTTTGTAGCTTTGTGGACATAGATTTTTTCAGTGCCACATCCCTCTTTTTCATTAGCAGACGAATATCATTATTTATCCAAGGTAAAAAAAAACGTTTCTCCTGTTACTTTTAAAAGAGCATGTAAACTTCTGGATTGTATTTGCAAGTGTATCCATCAAAAAATCACAGCACTCATTCAGATTCTCAATTTGATATATACTCTCCCAATTTATGTTATTCAACTCATTTTCAAACTGAGACATTTTCTGCTTGGGAATTCCAATTTGTGGATTTTTAGCTCTAGTTCCAAAAAAAACAGCTCTGAAATCGTTGTTTTGTTAATTTTCGGACAATCAAAGTTAAATAATGATCAGACAAACCTGTTAACAGATTATACATTTTAGTAATTCGCTCTGGTTTATTTGTAAAAATTAAATCTATCAATGTTTTACTGATTTGGGTGATTCTTGTAGAACTTGTTATCATTTGATGCAGTTTATGTTTAGACGCATCATTTTAAGTTTATTTTTCTTACCGTTATCCAACCAATTTATATTAAAATCTCCCAATAAAATTGTTTCAGCACGACAATTAAACAATTTAAGCAGTTCATCAAAATCATGATAAAATGAAACATTATGAGAAGGAGGGTTATTTAACACCATAATATTAAAATTCATTCTTGCTGATGATACTACATTTAAAATAAAAAATTCTAACACAGAAGTCTTCAATTCAACCATAGAACATTTAAAAATATCTCTAATATAAACCAATAAATTAAATGTATATCACCACTTAGCAGGAGCAAAAAGAACAGTACTTTCAAAGCATGTCCTTTCCTTCTGCCCTTTATACGTTGGTTAACCTTGTATGTGGTATGAAGCTCTTGATCAATTTGCCAACAAGTTAAGTAAATAACATGAAATCCATATCCATAAAAATTCAGTGTTGATATAGCCATAGGTGAAACAGGGACAGAGATACTTGATGTTTCATCATCAGTCAGGCTCAGACACTGACCAAATGGGAAACAAAGAAACCACATACAGAGTAGCCATATGTAGACATACCTTTTGTTTCTGAAGATGATACTTGGTTTTTCACTCTGTTCTTGATACTGTTGATTATATCTGTCCTTCAAGTCGAAATATGAATGAATTTAATACTTCTACACTGTGCGTTGCACGGCATGCTATCAGCACACTAATTAAAATGTCACTGCCACAAATATATAAAAAAAAATAAGTAAGGGAAAAAAGCATTTTGAATACAGCATAGAAGAGAGTGTATTATTGTCTGTTAATAAAACAAGTGTCATAGGGAGGTGGAAAGAGTGAGAAAGAAAAAGAGAGAGTGAGAAAGAGCACAAGCAAGTTTGATAATGCTAAATATTTATTTGCACCCAACACTGTGCAACCACGGTCACGTCTCACTCCAAAATATGTATTCATACTGCAAAAAATAAAGAAACAAACTCACACATACACATAAAACAAAGTTAATGTTAAGTGAATGACTTAAACCTTCTCTTTGCTCTGTCATTTTGTCTCTCTCTATATATATTTTTCTCCTAAAGGCTTCCTCCTGTCTTTCAACACTTTGATCTGTGTGCCAGTAACACAGGCAAAACTTCAAATAGCTTCAGCTCTGTCAGGTGGGCTCTCTCTCTCTCTCTCTCTCTCTCTCTCTCTCTCTCTCTCTCTCTCTCTCTCTCTCTCTCTCTCTCTCTCTCCTCCTCTCCAGCTGACACTTTCCAGTTGCGTGTGATTTTTGACAACTGAACATGTCCAAACCCCTCTATCAGACAAGTAAAGTGAATGTTATGCAATACAAAGCTTCAAGGAGGTTAAACTCCTCCAAAACGTTTGGTTTGCCAGACTGTGCACAACAGGCAAAGCTGCTGACCCTTCGGCTTTCTTCAAATGGAATGTTTTTTTCTTTATTTTATTTTTATTTTTTTAGACCTGTCTGCCTTCAGATTCACCAAAATGTCTAGGTAACACTTTATTTGAAGGGGTGTGCATAAGACTGACATGACACTGTCATAAACATGACATAACACCTGTCATGAACATGAAGGAGTCTTTATGAATGTTTATGACTGTTGTCTTTAAGTGTCATTCGGTAAATTATGACACTTTTAATGCAAAGTTGACATTGTTTAAAATGTCTTTGTTATGACAACTTGACATTAACAAAGACAAAAATGTCTTGATTATGACAACTTGACATTAAAAGTGTCATAATTTACCGAATGACACTTAATGACAACAGTCATAAAGACTCCTTCATGTTCATGACAGGTGTTATGTCATGTTTATGACAGTGTCATGTCAGTCTTATGCACACCCCTTCAAATAAAGTGTTACCAATGTGGATATCATACTGTCACGTTCAGGGACGTTGCGAGGGCCCCATCTATTTCTAGGTTAAAAAAAAAAGTGGAACAGAAAACCTAGCAATGCACTAGTCGTGTTTCCCACTACCACAGAGAAACAAGCATGCAACCATCTTTAAAATGTTGTGTTTGATCTTCCGTTTTTGCGGTAACTCTGTACATTTACATGGCATCGCTGTTGAAGAGTAATTAGCTGATTAAAGGATTAGTTCACTTTAAAAAAAAAACTTTTGCTGATAATTTACTCACCCCCATGTCATCCAAGATGTCCATGTCTTTCTTTCTTCAGGCGAAAAGAAACTGAGGTTTTTGATGAAAACATTCCTGGATTTTTCTCCATATAATGGACTTCAATGGATCCCAAACAGTTCAAGGTCCAAATGACAGTTTCAGTGCAGCTTCAAAGGGCTTTAAACGATACCAGGCGATGAATAAGGGTCTTATCTAGCGAAAAGATCGGTCCTTTCAAAAATAAATAAAAAAGTTTACGTTTTATAAGCACAAATGCTCGCCTTGCTCTGTTCTGTGATGCACGTTCGTGACGTCACGTAATACGCAATTGTTAGATTTTCTTTACTAAAAAAAATGAGAAAATTTTTGTATTTACATACATTTACATCTACCTCAGGACATCCAATTCGTCCATGAGTGCCCTGCAGCATCCGCCTTCCGTTTTAGTGCATGAACACTGCAAGCTCAGCATCACCAATGTCTATGCTATGTCTGCATGCAACTGTTAGTGAGTCAATGTCTCCAAAAGTGTTTGCACCAGGTAAACAGCCAACAGCAGCACGCAGGTGTCGTCATGGAAACGGCTGTTCAGCTCCATGATTTGTCGTTCCAACACCTCATTCCACAGATGCCTCAGATCTTCATCACTTTTAATGTTGCCACCTTTTCCGGGAGAGCTTGTGACTATGGAGGCAGAAAGTTTAGAAGGAAGTTTCCTTTCTCGTGAGGCAGTGATGTCCCATTTGTGTATGTCTTGTTTTTCCATCAGGTCTTGTGTTCATTTCAGCACTTTTTCAAAATCGTGCTTTGTGTTGAACATATTTAAATTTGATTTCAGTCCCTCAATTTAATGAATGCAGTTTGTGACCGATACAGCTGGCGATTGTAAACCTTTTGTTGCAAAATCGCTCATCAAAAAAAAAAAAAAAAATCCAAATGTTACTTGAAGAAACAAGAACTTCTTTGTTTGCATCTGTTGCAAAAGAGAGCCAGCTTCTAGTTTAGTTAGACCATGGCTGGTTTCGGAATACTATAGGCAAATGTTTCTAGGATCGCATCGAGTACTGTCAAGATCTTGGTGACTGAGCCCGACTTAGAGCCTCATCTAGTGTCCACGAACCGTTCTAACTCCCAAGCACTGCCGCTCTGGATTCAACTCTTTTTGAGTTTCCATAAATCGTGCATGACGGCTGCTCAGTCATGAAGCCATAAACAGAATTCAGTGTTTCAAAGAACGTATTCACGTGTCTAGATGCTTTTGCAATACTGCTGAGAACAAGATTGAGGCGATGTGAACAACAATGTACATAAACACCATGTGAGGTGCCGTCAAAACAAAATCCCATACACAATTCAGGGTCCAGGTTAAGTGGTGCTAACACTTTAAGTATTTTCTCTGAAATCACATCAGCTGTCATGTCACATGTATCCAAAAATCCAATGGCCCTTTCTTTCACAAGTCCTCCATGCACGTATCGAATGCAAACTGCAACAAGCTCTCTTTTCAAGAGATCTTTAGCCTACACTCGTCTGCCACAATATCATAATATGTGTTCAGTGTCGCATTCAACTCTGTTCTTATCTTGCGCAGCAGCAAGGAAGTGGCAGACTCGAGTAAATCATTCTGAATATCTGAGCTCATCATCTGCGCATTTTTAGGCAGCTGGTCAAGGCGATTTTGAATTTCCTGATCATAGTTTGAAAGCAAACGGAAACAATTCTAAAAAATGTCCCCTGTTTAATGCTTCCTCATTTTCTCTGTGACCACGCAATGGGATATCTTGCTTGGCACAAAAAAGTACAATATCAAGTACAACTTTAATGTGTTCCACTTTATTTATTTATAAAGTGAAATATAAATATAATATAAATTGCCAGCAGCCATATCACCCTGTAGCCCAAGACTGGTTGCCCACTGAAGCTAAGCAGGGCTGAGCCTGGTTAGTACCTGGATGTGAGACCTCCTGAGAAAACCAGGTTGCCTCTGGAATATGTGTTAGTGAGGCCAGCATGTGTGGGTCCTAATGCCCCAGTGTAGTGACGGGGACACTATACTGTCAAAGAGCATCCTTCGGATGAGACATTAAAAACCGAGGTCCTGACTCTCTGTGGTCATTAAAAACTCCATCATGGCCAAATTTGCCCATTGGTCTCTGTCCATCATGGCCTCCTAATCATCCTCATATACTGATTGGCTTCATCACTGTCTCCTCTCCACCAATAAGCTGGTGTGTGGTGGGTGTTCTGGCACAATATGGCTGCCGTCACATCATCCAGGTGGATGCTGCACATTGGTGGTGGTCCCCCTTCCATGTAAAGCGCTTTGACTACACAGAAAAGCGCTGTATAAATGTAACAAATTATTATTATTATTCTTAATATTATTATATACTTGTAAATAAAAAAGTTATATCAATTAAAAAGAACTATTTTACCTGATATTTGTGCTCACTACTTATTTGTTATGCTTAGAGTATCACGTTGTCACAATGTGCTTCAGACTAGGAGCACTTAATTAAAATAAAGGAATCAATTTATTAATACAAAAAATAATAAATGAAATAAATAAATAAATAAAGTCAAGCAGTTGTCAAATGCTAAAAGACATGTCACAATCCTCAGTCCCCAAGACTAGTCACCTTACGCTACATTTCCCATAATCCCTCCTGGCTTCACACCTGTACACACTCATAATCATCACACCTGTTTGTTATCATTTTATCATCTGTGTAGTTAGTTCCTGTTTTCAGTCTTTGGTTGTCGGTTGTTGTTCGTGTATGCCATGTTATGCACACTGTTATGCCCTTCTGCCTTTTTGTTTTATTAAATCACGTTTGTATTTGTATCCAGTTTTCATAATTTCCAGTCTTGTGACAACATTAAAAACAAATGTAGCATGTCTATTTCTAATGAATAAAATATGTATATGTCTATTTACATGTCACTAAATTGATTCTATCATTTTATATTGAACACAGTCAGTCATTTAAATGCTTATGGTCACCATTTCACAGTGCTGTTGGTTTCTAGTCTGCCACAGTATCAAACGGTATCAGGTGTATTCTCTACTCCCTAAGGTAGTCGCCGCATCATGTTGCTGCTTATTTGCATAATGTTGAGTGCTGCTCTTGCCAAAAATCTCCAACTTTCATTAAAACAAATCATGTGCAATCACTTTGTCACTGCAAATTTAGAAGCAGGGCTAGATCTGTGGAACAAGGGGCATTGGGGTGCAAACGCTACAGGGTCCAACAAGCAAATTAAATAATAACAAATAAAAACAGTGGTTTAAACAGAAAAAAAAAATGACCTAAAATAAAAATCAACAAAAATCAATAATTGTCAGAGTAATTAAATACTCATTACGCGGTAGAATAATCTGCCCCGTGTGTCTGTGTGGGAGAAGACATCCCACATGCAGATGCCAGTATATCATGTTATGGCATTAAGGTTACTCACTTATAACAAATGAAAATACAATGATTGGCAGAAAATGTCAAAACACTCGATTCACATGTAACCTACTTGTATATACATGTCAATGTACCCAATTTAATTGCTGGGTTACATTTGTGACCAAAATTTAAATTCAAGTTTTAAGGGTCTAAAAGGTGTTGCTGCCGTATTTTAAGTAAAGTGCAAAACTGATTTCACATGAAGCTTTTTACATTGTCAGTTTATATAGACATATATAGACTAGTGTTACGTGTTGCAGCAATGAAGCACACGAGCAATAGAACAAATTTTAATCATAATTCAAAAATGGAACATGCAAGAAATAACCAGGGTAACTAACAACAAAACATAAACGATGCGGAACACAGAACTGAGGAAACTAAGGACTTAAATACTCAGGCAGAGAAATCAAGGTGAACCAGTACAGGTGTAGAGCTAATTATAAGGAGACTAACTAGGAACATAAACGGACAATCAGACAGTGAAAACCAAAATTCCTGCCGGAACCCTTGTAATGTGTTTAAATGACAAAACACCCTACGCCCTTGATGAAGCTGATTTATAATTTTTATTTTTATTTTACAAGTTGGTTTACAAACCATTCTATAGGCCTGAATGTATGTGTGGGCTGTTAAAATAAATATCAACAATTATTAAATATTAATAATATATTTATATTATATATAAAATATTTGATAAATACATAAACAAAAATGATAACAATACAATAAACTTTAACTGTGTTAAAAAAAAATCAGCTTAAGGTAGCAACAAGTATTAAATGTGGTTAAATGTAAAAAATAACTCACAATAGAGATTTTAAAATCTCTGAAATTTTAAAAATGTGACGATACCAGCATTTCCCTCTAGCATTTTGAGCGCTGTTGAATGGATTCTTAAACACCTCTGATTGGCCATTGTGTTGACGTGCTCAACATATATGTCTCTGGCAATTGTGTTAACGCACTCAACATATATATCTGAGATTGGCTACAATGATCAACAATGACATCTTTGAGAGCGCTCACACAGGGGAGCGTTTGAAAGCGGCGTCTATCAGCTGATATATTAGCGATCCGCTGATAGTTGCCTGCTTTTAAATGCTCCTATGTGTATCTGTGTAAGCGCTCGGTGAAGAGCGTCAAAGTTGTCATTGTTGATCATTGTGCGCAACAACACAATGGCCAATCAGAGACATGTAAGTTGAGCGCGTCAAAACAATGGCCAATCAGAGAATGTTTAAGAATCCGTTCAACAGCGCTCAAAATGCTAGCGGGAAATGCTGGCATCTTCACATTTTTAAATTTCAGTACTGACTTGGTACCGAAGTTGACAACTTTTTGACAACTCTAAGTCACAATCATGTTGCATTGTGGTCTATGCATCTGCCCGAAATGTAGCCTACATATTGAGTAGACTAGCCCCCTCTATCAAAATCGAGGGTTCGAGGGTTTGTTCAAATAAACTTCCCTCGCCCACTTGACAAAGTTGAACGCTTCTACAAAGTTGAACCACTTCAAAATGGTGGCGGGGATTCCCCCGAAGAGAAGTGCTTATAGGGACGTTAGATTGTGTTGTATGAGTTAGATGCATCCCTTGTTTGAAAAGGGATGTCGGTGTCAAAGCTATCACATTTATATAATTAATATCTAAGGCATCTAGAAGCACTTAGGGGATCTCACCTTTGGCAGCATAAACACTAATCTACATACAAAGATTGCCCATATCTGGCAGCATACTTACCAGCCATAAGTATGCAGTACAAGTAACAGCTAATCAACTGTGCACATTATACGAATCTATCAGGAATGAATTTAACAAGATAGCCCCTCGCTTTCTCACTCCGCTCTGACAGGACTCAATTCCATTTCATATGCTTTCATTTATATGTCATTTTGTTGCACATGTTTCAGAAACCCTCATCTGCTTTTCAGAGCATGAATGAAATACAGCGACCACTCGAAACTTTGAAACAAGAGCTGCAAGGCGATTCAAGCAATTTGGGCAATGAAGAGTCTTTATGGAGATGCAGAAAGAGTGAGGATAAAAATGATGAAACTAGAGAAAGAGAATGGAAAGAGAAAGGATTTACAGTGGCGAGGCAAGACGGAACGAGAGCTCAGCGATCGAGGTAAATGTAAGAGAAAAAGACTAAATATAAATATAGAGTGAGAAAGGCAAAATGAGAGAATAATAATTGAAAGGAGAGGAGAGGTGGAGAGGTTAAATGAGAGCGTGATAGACAGATAAAATTAAGTGGGGGGGGGGGGGGGGGATGCAGAGAGACAGTGACTGAGAGAGATGGAGAGAATGGGTAAATCAGTATGCATGGGCATTCTTCACATGAAGTACAGCGACTGACAGGGGACCAGCACAAAGTCAGATTGCTAAAGAACCCTGCTGACGCGTCTCACACACAGACACAAACACGCATGCAAAAACACACATTCACGCATACCTTTCCCCAGGCATCTCCTAGGGCAATGTGTAACAAACTCTTTGCTTCCAAGTCAGGAAACAAACACACACACACTTCCACAGAGCAGGTACAGCGGTGTTGTGTCACCCTGAAACATGTGGAGAAAGAGAAAACTTATTCTCACCCTCACTGCGACAGTCTCTTACACATCAGAAAATAATGGGGCTCAGAGGGCGAAGAGGACTTAGGAAAACCAAAGAGAGACAGTGTTCAATGAAGACACCCTACAAGGACACATGCTGTGAACTATTGCACGCCAATTTGTCAAAGTGTGTGTGGGTGTGTGTGCCTAGTAAACTAGATGGCCCAAGTCGGGCAAAATTCTCAATAGGCTTTCCATTCATGAGTTGAATTGACTACATAAACCGAAACTGGAATTTAACACTTTATAAACTACAGTAGAATCATAATCATACATCGGGTCAGCGGTCACCCTTCCGCCGGAACTCTACTCTCTCATGAAAACGCATACGGTCATTGCCGGAAAGCCAGTGATTAAGTTTTAAAAGTTTTAAATATGGATATTTTTCCTACAAAAAACATTTAGGATGGATGGACGTGGTTTTTGGAGCTTTAAAAACTTGGGCGCTATTCAATGCCATTGAAGAGCCAGGATATTATTTAATATAACTCTGTGGCTTAAGAAGAAAGTCATTTACAACTAAGATGGTTTGAGGCTGAGTAAATTAAGGGGTTGTTTTATTTATTTTTTTAAACTATTCCTTTAACTAGTAGACATTATATGGTATTTTTTTATTCAGCAAGGATACATTGAATTGACAATAAAGACTTTACATGAATAAAGTTTATATCAGTTTCCACAAAAATATTAAGTATCACAACTGTTTTCAACATTGACGATAATAAGAATTTGTTTCTCGAGCAGCAACATGTGACACTGAAGACTGTAAAATGGCTGATGAAAATTCAGCTTTGCAACATTTGGATAAATTACATTTTAAAATATACTAATAAAGAAAACAGTTCGTTTAAATATTAATAATATTTCACAATATTACTGTTTTTTTTGCTGTAAGTAAATGCTGCTTTGGTGAGCATAAGATACTTCTTTCAAAATCTTACAAACTGAATAAAATGTGTGTTTATATGTGAATGAAAGCAATTGAATGTATTGACAACTACACTGAAGCAGCTACATGTATATACTTCCATCCTTTCTGATACATTATTTCAAGAACTCAATTGGAATGTAAAAAGTAGTATTTGCATTTCAGTAGTGAATGACGCACAACCCTGCTAGTTAAAGTGGATAGAGGGAGACTTGTCATGTCTCAGTCACTGGAATTGAAAAGGAACGTACTGTATCTTTTCAACATTCTGTGACAAAGAGTGAGTCTGACAAAGACGGCATCTCCACCAGCACTCACAGAGCCTCATAGGACTATAACCAGCCCTTGTCACAAGGAAAGAGATATTAACTTCTAATGCAGAAGAGTTATTCAAGCTCAGTGCCTGCTACTGTCACCCCATGACTGAAGCCATGTACATTTGCAATCGTAATGAGAGGACAAATTGGAAATATGGCTCACTGCTCCCCATTGAACAATAAAACCACACACACAGCTCATCTCATTAAACAAGGGAGTTATTGCTCAGGATACCACAACTAGATTAATTAACACAAGGTATGGAGGAAAAGGGCAGGTGGATGATCAAGAGAGAGCGAAAGCTGAGCAAATGTGGCAACTGAATGTTACTTGAAATAATATGTGTTCAATTTAATTTCCTCATCGCAAAAACAGTAACAGCAAAAGGAAATTGAGAGTTCACTCGGCCTTAGCTTTAAAGTTCACATCAATCTGGAACGGACCGACAAACCAAAGCTACAGAAACAATATATCCCCAATCCTGAAAATCAGCGGTAATGTCCTCATTAAATGCATGAGCCAATTTTTTGTCAAGTCATCTTTGGAAGTGGACTGAACTCATGAATAACTCCTTGTTCATAATAAGGTCGCTGAATACTGATGAAAATGTTAACATGTAACTAAATAGAGCTCATTTATATATTAAATATCCTTTACAAAAACACTCAAGTGCATGTTGAGGCAGTTAAGATCATTGACAAATTATCAAACAATCAAATTGTGACACCTTCTCCTCCCGCGCGGTTCAGGCGATTAATTGGCCATTAGGCGGGAAGCGTGCGCACCTGTAAAATAATCCGTTAGCGGACAATGAAATTAAAGAGCTCGAGGTGCGGTTTATGAGTTACAGCATCTTTATCGAAACCCTGGTTTTTAATGATTTCGGTTATGACCGTATCAGAGGACCCATTAAGTATTTAGACAGCACGAAAGACTTATAAAAAGTCAAGTTGATGGACATTTGTAATTGAGGAAGTGTGAAATTACATAATGTGAATATGTGTGCAGTCATGAGACTAAATATGGGTAAAAAAGGAGCACATGAAGCACCCCAGAGCTTAAAAAAATCCCTCTCATCATAAATAAATCTATCGGTTTAAAATGAGAGTCTAAGATATCGACTCCTTAAAATTTAAAAAGCACATATATTAGCCTATGCTGTGACAGTGACCTTGGAACATAACGAGGTCGAACACATATTCGGATGTTTACACTCACTCCCGAAATATATGCACCCCCCTACTATTTGCATAAACCGATACAGCCAATGAGAGTACAATGTCCAGATATGAAGTATTCATGAAACAGGCCTACTGCATCTGCTAAGACTCTGAAATGTTGGAGTGGAGGCAGGTTTTTTGACAGACAGTGCTGGGTATCAGGAAAGAAGTTCCTCATGGTTCAATTGTAGGCCTACTTATTTAACAACACCCAAGTAAATAATTTTTCACAGTTGTTGTTGGTACATGTATTGAGATAATTAATTATAGGCTTACACACACACACACATACATATATATATATATATATATATATATATAATATATGTATATATATATATATATATATATATAATATATGTATATATATATATATATATATATATAAATTTAAATCTCAATGAGAGCGGTTAAATTTACATTGAAGGCGGTTTGTTTTGTGGAGTTCTTTAGAAAGATGTGTCAACGTGTCAAATGTATTTTGAGACAATGTAATTATTAGTCCCCTGTATATTCTGAATGCAATGGGAAATGTATGAGACTAATCAATTAAATATTTAAATATCAATTAAATATTTATAAAGTTATAAAACTTTGTACAAATGTTGGCTGTTTTCTCAAGAGAATAACTGAATTAAGACTGAATGTTTTGAAAGGAAAATAAGTAGGCTAATTAGCCTAGAATATATATTTAGCAATAGGCCTATTAGATAAATCATGTTAACTCATATAAATACTATAAGTATGATAAAGAACTTACCAGCGTTTGTAAGTTTGATGGAATCGGAAAATTTGCGCGAGTAGCTACCCACCAAATAGTCTTTGAAAATAAATAGCCACATTCTTTTCAAATTCGGTTTAAAAAAAGTTATTATTTTGCAGTTATCTTTGGAAGTTCCTTGTTTTTCAGACGAGATTTTGAACATTAACGTTGTATAAGGTTCTGATTTGCATATTTACGAGATCACAAAAAAATGCAGGACTACATCACAGGCACACCGCCTGATTCATTAACTGCTTGTCCATCTAAGGAAAACGTCCCGGGTTACGTAGGTAACCCTAGTTGCGTAGAACCCATGTCGCCATAAGAGCAAGTGACCGACTGTGTGAATCACGGATTAAATTCAGTCGAAAGCACCTGCGCCCCAGGGGTGGAGCTAAGGTCTAGGTCATAGAACCTGACGAAAGTATGCGGTGAGGACCAGCCCGCCGCATCACACACGTCATGAAGAGAAACTCCTGACAATAAGGCTTTGGAAGCCGCCATACTCCTCGTAGAGTGAGCTCGGACAGTCAAAGGTGAAGGCTGACCAGCCGACTCATAAGCAAGTGAGATGGCCTCGACCACCCACTTGCTCATCCTCTGCTTAGACACTGGAGACCCCTTCTTAGGTGGTCCAAAACAAACAAACAACTGTTCTGATTTCCTCCACAGGGCAGCTCTGTGGACATAAGTATCTAGAGCCCGGACAGGGCAGAGCAGATTAAGTTTTTCCTGATCTGACGATGTAAAAGGAGGAGGACAGAAGGCCTGCAGAACTATAGGTCTGGCCACATTGGTAGGGACCTTAGGGACATAACCTGGCCTGGGGTGGAGAAAAGCCTTCACCATCCCAGGCGCAAATTCCAAACACGAAGGAGCAACCGAGAGAGCCTGAATATCTCCGATTCTCTTAAGAGAAGAAATGGCAAGGAGAAAAATAGTCTTTAAAGTAACAAACTTTTCAGAAACTTCTTCAATAGGCTCAAAAGGAGCTAGGGAAAGACCTTCTAGAATGATGGCCAAGTCCCACGCTGGCACCCTCGTGCGGACTACAGGCCTCAGCCTCAAAGTACTACGGAGGAAACGAGTTATAAACGGGTGTCTCCCCAAAGAGACTCCACTGAAAGGGACATGGTAAGCAGCAAGTGCCGCCACATACACCTTTAGTGTGGAGGGGGATAACCCTGAGGAGAAACGCTCCTGCAGGAACTCCAGCACTGCACCCACTGGGCAGTTAACTGGGTCCAACAGGTGTTCTCCACACCAAGAAGTGAAGAGCCTCCGCTTCAAGGCGTATAACTTCCTCGTGGAAGGAGCTCTGGAGTGAAGGATGGTCTCAACAACCTCGGTTGAGAGACCAGCACCTACGAGCTGGGCCCCCTCAGAGGCCAAGCCCATAGCTTCCACAACTCTGGGCGGGGGTGATAAATCAACCCGCTCGCCTGAGAGAGAAGGTCCCTCCTGATCGGAATCTCCAGAGGAGAACCGTCTAGGAGAGATATAAGGTCCGCAAACCAAACCAATAGTAGACTGACCCCGTCCCGGCGAACCCTCTCCAGAACTCCTGGGAGCAGAGCAATCGGGGGAAAGGCGTACAGGCGTGACCTCGGCCACACCTGTACCATAGCATCCAACCCCAGAGGGGCTGGATAACTGAGAGAGAACCACAGTGGACAGTGTGATGTCTCCCTGGACGCAAATAGGTCCACCTCGGCGCGACCGTACTGCATCCACAGGAGCTCCACCACCTCGGGGTGGAGTCTCCATTCCCCGGGCCTCGGCCCCTGCCTCGACAGGATGTCCGCTCCCTGATTTAGATACCCCGGAAGATAAATCGCCCTCAATGAAAGGAACTTCCCCTGGGTCCATAGAAGGATCTGGCGAGCCAGATTGTATAACGGGCGAGAGCGCAGACCCCCCTGATGGTTTATGTAAGAGACCACCGATGTATTGTCGGACCGGACAAGAACATGATGACCTCTCAGGTCTGGTAGGAAGTGTTTCAGAGCCTGAAACACAGCCAACATCTCTAGACAATTTATATGCCATAACCGATGATGGTCCTGCCACAGACCCTGGGCTGGGCGACCACTCATGATCGCCCCCCAGCCTGTGAGGGAAGCATCTGTCGTTAGCGTTACACGACGACAAAGAGCTCCCAGCACAGGTCCCTGGGACAGAAAACAAGGATCCCTCCACATGACCAGAGCACGTAGGCAGCGCCGCGTAACTTTGATCGTGCGGAGGAGGTTTCCCCTCGGGGAGAACCCCTTGGTTCTGAGCCACCACTGTAATGGTCTCATGTACAACAGGCCGCAGGGAATAACATTGGACGCTGCTGCCATCAGACCCAGCAGTCTCTGGAACTGCTTCACAGTGAGCAACTGGCCTAGCTTTACTCGTTTTACGGCTGAGAGAATCGAAGTGATGCGGGCCGGCGACAGGCACGCCCGCATTGCTACTGAATCCCATAATACCCCCAGAAAAGATGTCTTCTGTGATGGAGATAGAACACTCTTCTTGGCATTCAGCCTCAACCCCAGTTTCTTTATGTGCGCGAGGACGACATCTCGATGCCGAACCGCTTGTTGTTGCGATTGAGCTAAAATCACCCAATCGTCTATGTAGTTCAATATACGAATGCCCTGGAGTCGCAGTGGAACTAGCGCTGCATCCATGCATTTCGTGAACGTGCGGGGAGATAGAGCTAGACCGAATGGAAGAACACGATATTGGTACGCTTCGCCCCCGAAAGCGAACCTCAGGAACTTCCTGTGTTGCGGAAGGATGGAAATGTGGAAGTATGCGTCCTTCAGATCTATCGTGACAAACCAGTCCTCGGACCTGATTTGTGACACGATTTGCTTTAGCGTGAGCATCTTGAACTTGAGCTTGGCTACAGCACGGTTTAATAGGCGCAGATCTAAAATTGGACGCAACCCCCCATCCTTCTTTGGAACGATGAAATATCGGCTGTAATAACCTGACTCCTTGCTGGGAGGAGGAACCCGTTCTATAGCCTCCTTTTGAAGGAGTGTTTTCACCTCCTGTTCCAATACCAGAGCCTGCTCGAGGCCCACCACGGTGGGCAGGACCCCGTTGAATCGAGGAGGAGGAGATCTGAACTGAATGGCATAACCCCTCTCTATCGACTGCAGAACCCACTGAGATACTTTTGGAAGACTTTTCCACTCTGCCAGAAAATCTACTAAGGGTACCAGCCTCTCGAGGCTGGCCTCTGGAATATTTTGAGCAGCAGACACAGCGCCCTGTAACAGCGCACCGGCAGGGAACAACTGGTCTAACTGCCCTGAGCCCCTCCTCAGAGGGGGCGAGCGTCCCTCGGGAAAACACTCGCTGGGCCCGTCTACGCCCCGTCTTAAAGGCGGGGTTGGCAGAAGGGACCCCTGAGGGCACCGTGAGAGGACGGGCACCGTCTGAAGCGGTGAACACCTCCCTCTCACGGCGGGGACCACCCTCAGCATCCTGACGCCAGTGACGTCAGGACTTCTTTTTAGACGAAGCCTTCTTAGCGACAATGACCGTCCTCAGATCAGTCTTGCCGCTGGAAGGTTTCGCCTGAGAGTGTCGCGTCTGTTGCCACTGTTTAGAAGGGGGGCCACGAGACGCGACGCTCTGCTTTTGTTGCGCCCTATGTGAGGAGCTTGTCGACGGCTTGGTCTGCCCTCGCCCAGCAGACCCTGAGATACTAACTTTAAGTGGGAGGAATTTTTGAAAAGCTGCAGCTTGTTTCTTTCCTTCCTGAAATTTATCTATAACCACATCTACTGCGTCACCAAATAGACCAGACGGAGAAAGTGGAGCATCCAAAAGAAAAGCTTTTTCTTTATCCTTCATATCAGAAAGGTTCAACCACAAGTGCCTCTCTGCGGCCACCAGATAAGAGATCTGCCACTGCGGCAGAGATAAATCTGCAGCCTGACGCAGTTCGCGAACCATGTCAGAGCTGACCTCCTCACTCTCACTCATATCTTTTAAAAGATCAGCTTGGTATGCCTGCAATATGGACATAGTATGCAGACACGCCGAAGCCTGACCAGCCGCCGAATAAGCCTTGCCCACCAAAGCCGAAGTATTTCTGAGAGGCTTGGTGGGCAACGCTGGTGCCTTAAGAGACGAAGAAGACTCAGCAGAAAGATGGCTAGCTAGAGTCTCCTCCGCCTTGGGCATCGCCCCATAACCATACAACTTAGCCCCCGATATATTCGAATAAGTGGATGTCTGGGGGCTAAACACACGATAAGAGGCGGGTCTCTTCCACGACTTCGACACCTCAGTGTGGAGGTCGGGAAGAAACGGAAGGCACCGCCGTGGAGGTTGAGCACGGGAAGGCAAAAATCGCTCATCAAGCTTGCTTTTAGAAACACACTCCTGCCTAACAGCTGGCCACTCAATGCTTAGTTTCGAAACCGCACGAGTGAGCACCTCCATAAGCTCCTCATGTTCAGGGGAATGAGATGACGAATCCTCAATATCCCCTGTTTCAACACTAACAACATCCAGCTCCTTGGAACTGGATAGTTGCAGCATTGGTGCCTCAGCCCGGGGGGAAGAAACCGCAAAGCGTGCTTCCACACCCGGAACTGAGGCACTGGAACTGGCAGGTAAAGGCTGAGATAAGGCAGCGCCCATCTCAGACCCCGCTGACAGATCCATTTGCGATCCCCACGACAGGCGCCGCCGCTCTGCCTCGACAGAAGCGGGACCCGAGCCGCGGGGAGCGCGAACCGAACCACTCTCCTCGAAGAGTGATCGGCGGGAGCGGAGCGTTCTGATCGGGAAACGCTCGCAATGCTCACAATCAGCCCCCTCGAGAGCTGACTGGGCATGCTGCACTCCCAAACAAGCAACACACAGATCGTGTGTGTCCCCACCCGTGAGATAACGAGTACAGGGGGGAGCACACTTTCTATATTGCTGCTCGCTCGTCATAATAATATATATGTGAATATATATAGTTTTTTTAAGTGAAAAACTCCTGCCTAGCAATCACTAAGAACAGACAGAAACACAGTTTGGACAGATTCACACACAGAGCGCTTTGCTGAAGACAACAGAAGCTGTCGCCATCTTGTTTATGGGTGTGCTTTATAGTTTCCTGGTCGATGACGTCACTCGTGACGTTCCGTCTCGCCATTGGCTGATTCCATACTATGCTTCTAGACGCACAACGCTAGAAGCGTTCCCACAGCGTTTTCACGCAGCTCGATGTTCCCGATAGGGAAGTCACTATGTAAATCCGCTATGGTTGTCTTCTAAAAAAAAAAAAGACAAAGAAATTGAGGGAAAATGCAGAGCTGACGATAAATACAGAGGGCCCTATCTTGCACTCAGCGCACGATCTGAAACGCAAGTGTCAAAGCGCAAAGCGCAAGTAACTTTGTGGGCGGATCCCGGCGCTGTTGCTATTTTCCCGGCGGGATAAATGCCTCTTGCGCCTGGCGCAAATCTAAAAGGGGTTGGTCTGAAGTAGCTTCATTATTCATAGGTGTGGTTTGGGCGTAACGTGAAATAAACCAATCAGAGCGTCATATCACATTCCCTTTAAGAGCATGATGAACGAGGTGCGCTTGTTCCATGGCGCAATACTATTATAACGCGCATTTACCAGGAGCGCTTCAGAATCGGTTCACAGCCGAGGAGATCGATGTTCTCGTCAGGGCCGTAAAAGAAAGAGAAGTGGCATTGAGGACGGGACAAACCCACCCAAATTAGCTTCGGTTATACATGCATTTAATAATTTGGGTAAATATGTAGGCCTAAGCTTTAGGCCTATTTTTCCGATCGTCATGGACACAACATATTAATACTGTGAAGCTGCTTTGATACAATCTCTATTGTGAAAAGCACTATATAAATATACTTGACTTGACTGGACAACAATGATTTCCCTCGTGTTTTAATATTTTTCCTTATAATAATGTATCATTTGCAAAAAGGAAAATGCATCTGTGTAGCAGTGATGGAGTACTCGAGTCCTGGACTCAGACTCGAGTCCGACTCGAGTCCTTATTCTCTGGACTCGAGTCCGACTCGAGACTCCATTCTCTGGACTCGTGACTCGACTTGGACTCGCAGACTGATGACTAGTACTTGGACTCGGACTCGAGAATATATAAAATCGGACTTGAGCATTCATTAAATGAATGACGTTGTTTCTGACTAAATAGATTATAAAAATTTGATATAAGATGTTACACTTTTCCTGTTTCGGGGTCCAAGACCGGCCGTGATCTATTTTTTCCCTCACAGACACTGCTAACCGCTCGCTCTCCTTGCTTGACAACACACTCACTGATGTCACTCACTTTACGCTGCATTCTCGTGCATTATTCGCGGGGGAGAGAGATAACGTAACACTCATTTAACACTAGATAAGTTCCTCTACATCTAATCAGCAATTTCGATTTTGGCACGCTTTGCAGCAGCTGAGCTGACCACTGAGGAGCGAATGTACAGTGACGTGACAAAACTGCCAGATTTAAACTGCTTTCGTACTATGGCTGGCGCTGAGCCAAAGTCGGATGCGCTCAGCGCTTAATCCCGCTTATCAATAACACAATTATGTTTATTTTAGCTAACAAACTAGACGGCGACCTTGACTATGTCACACATCGCAACCACTCTTTACCTGCGGTGTTCCAACTGCTTATAGCACTGCATTTTCTGTTTTTTGCCGCAGTTACATTGGGATTTAGTTTGCTTTTCAAAATTTCAAAATAGTTTTTCTTTTACCATATTCGTCAAGAAGAATGCATTTCTCCTCCTCTGTCCAATTAGGCTTTATTTTTTGTTTTCTTTATCCATTCCAGTTGCCTGATCATCCAAAAAATCAATGTTTTGAATAAAGTTAAAAATCATTTTTAATAAATTTTATCAGCTCTTTAAAGGTGCCAGAGTGGAGACATGTAGGCACTGGGGGCTCGAGACTCGACTCGGACTCGTACACGGGACTCGAGACTCGACTCGGACTTGAACTCAGGTAATGGTGACTCGACTTGGACTCGACTCGGACTCTTCTTTGGTGACTCGGACTTGGACTCGGACTCGAACACTGGGACTCGAGACTCGACTCGGACTCGACAGTTGGTGACTCGACTACAACACTGCTGTGTAGATGAGAGAATCATATACAGTGTATGCGCGTTGTTCACACTCTGTATTATGACCAAGCACGCGCGCTTAAAATAGCATCTGAATGTACGCACAACGCGCCAATGACTTTAGACTGGGTTTTTTCTGGTCAGTGGCACAATTGTTTTCTGGAACTGCAAAATAGCATGAGGGAAAGTTTGCGCCGGAACACGCCTCCTCTTTGCGCTGAACCGCCCCGGGGAGCGCAAGTGTATTTCTTAGTTAACCGACGTGTGTCTGTGGAGGGAAAAGTCCGCTTTGCGCGGGTGCAAAATAGGAATGATACATGCGTCGGTGTACAAAGTCAATTGCGCTGAGTGCAAGATAGGGCCCAGAGTGTGAAAGTTTCTTCGAGTGAAAGTTTCTGAGAATTTAAACTTCTTCCTGCTGAGTTTTAATTAGGTCAGATGAAACAATTTAATACATTTTCAGAAAAAAAGCTTTATTTTGAAATGAATCTGGGTGCAAACAGCAAGGAAAATTAACCTCAACACAACATAAGGGTTAAATTAAACAAAAAAAATACTAAAGTTATCTATGTGCCCATGCATGCTTCAGATTTGTGTCAATGGACTGCCATTAGTTGTCTTAAATATTAAGATGTGGTGCTAACAATTCAATAATTCGATGACATCTACACTCAACATGTTACTAAACATGACCACACTGACATAGCAAATAATGCATTAACTACTTAAGAGCATAGTTTGTTGATTATCCAATTTTAACTGAAAAAGCCAATGATCACCTGTGTCATTAAACTGTATTGTCAGCTCATCACAAATTGCTTGTCAAGGTCTGTTTTTGCCCTTAAATAACCATTAAAATGCACTCATGCTTAAAGAGCGGTCAATTGTAAACTCAACACTCCATTAGCAGCTTTGAATTACTCTTTAAACACTATGTGCTGTTGATTTGTGTCTTAACACACCGAATGAAGAAGATCAACATTGTAAATGTGCTTATAATTACACATTTCTCAACACGTACTTTAAACAATCATTTATGTCCAGCCCTTCAAGCCATAATGACTGTCATCGTGTTTAAGCGAGACCTTTGGAGCATTATCTGCTCAGTGAATACCCTCATTTGTCCAAATGTAGTGCTGCAGGAAAACAAACAGAACAGTGAATGGTAAACAAAACAGTGTTCCTTGCAATTACCCATGAACATGTAAAAAGCAAATTATAATCCCCATAAGAGTTTGTTCACATCATACTGTAGCCTATATCATTCTGTTGGTGTTTCTTAAACGTGAAGTGTGTCATTTCTGTGGCAATAGCAACACCAAACAAATATTAAAAAAATACCAAAATTAAAGGGATAGATCACCCCAAATTGTAATGATACAATATGATTCCACAGTGTATACACCGGACATGAGCGGTGTGATGCGACAAAAGACGACAGGGCCCATTATTATCAGTGATGTTGTCTAGCGTCGTGCCGCGACACAACAAATTAGTAAACTGATGCCTCGTTCTGTTAATGATGTACTCCAAGCACTTTGTGACACTTCTCATGGGAAGGGCAAATGGATTTGCAACAGTTACTTTGTCGCATCCAGTGTAGACAGCTTCTAGCTGTTGCAGCGCAGTGCAATGCCACACATCAACTGTCGCGTCCTGTGTAGAGACACAGTTTTATTTTCTGCTTATTACCACAATGTTATGTTATATTATACTTGACTTAGGCCCGAGATGATGGAATAGGATCCAGCATCCCTACCCTAAGTAGGATAAGCGGTTTGGAGGATGGATGGGATAGATTATAATATTAAAAATATTAGTGTGCAACAGTGCCCACCCACTTTTCCAGCAGCCTTGGTTTCCATCGCAAGCCATTTTTTAGAATTGTTTTTCCAATTGGGATTTTTAAAAAAGTCTTCATAGTCATGAACCAAACCAACCAGCTATAAGGTGAATCACAACAAATGTTGGTTTGAAGCAGGAAAGTATTTGAAAATTGGACAATAATACAAAAGTGCAAGACTGCGTACTTAATGGCTTCACTGAGGGAGAAACAATACAATCCCATAATATATATAAAGGTATGGTAGGCAATTTTGGAGAGGCTGGAAATAGCAAGCTAACTTTGAAAGTGTAAGAGCCCACCTTCCTTTCACAGTGCCCTTCCAAAGCCACCCCTTCTCCAAAACACATTTTTGGCAGCCAGAGCAGAATCTCCATATCATCACGAGAGATCTCATGTATCAAACCACATAACAAAATGAATGTAAACAACTTAAAGAGCTCTGACTTGTACCCCCTGACTGCTGCAGATTCATTTCGTCATTGATAGAGTTGCCATAGAAATGCATAGTTGCGAGTCCAGAGTAAAGGTAATGGATTTCCATCTTTTAATTACGTTAATTAAGACATGGCGTGAATGTAACATACGCTTGTTGGTTTGGTTCTGGAGGAACTGGTGACTGTCTTTCTACGACTCTGCATAGCCTCATGGGACAAGCTGATGAAGTGATGTCTGCGTGGGCATTATGTCAACTTATTTTTATAAAATAATCGAGTTTAACAGCAGAATTCCTGGTGAAAAACTACATTACCCATGATTCTGCAGTGAAATCTCCACCAAAACATAGGTTGACAGACAGGTCTGACATTCTATCATTGCATTTGGACAAAATCCAATAATTAACATTTAAAGTTAAGGAAGATATCTTGAACATCTAAGTAATATTCAGAAAGCCGTAAGAAGTTTAACCTTCTCAATCGTAACCTAGTGAGATGAAATGTAAAAAATTTTGAATGTGAAATCCCTCTTTTCCATACTGTCTGATGTTTGTTTGATATAAGCGCTATCTGAGGCTGATGAAAAGGGACTTCCAGAAAAGCCAGATCATCTGATATCTCCTCTTCTCCTACACAAGGTTGAGATGTCTGCAGAGTGTGATGAAACCTCAGAACTTCACAAAAACTCTGACTTCACAACTTTCAAAGAAGAGATGAGCAAACTCCTCCGCATATCTGCATTTCAACCACACACTGTGTCGCTTCTCCATATCTCTCTCTCTCTCCCTCTCCCACTCTCTGTTTCTCTCGTTCTTTCTCTCAGTCACAAAGAGGAATGTCACTTTGTGTCGGGTTTCCTTTGTCCCTTCTCTCCGGAATGATGTTTAAACCCTGACTCTCTGCAAGATTTCCCACCACCTGTTTATATTCTATTGATGCCCAAATGAAATTTAATGGTAAAAAAACCATGCTGTCACTTTTTTTGTTTGTTTGTTGTTGTTTTTTTTTAATGCATTTGCTATGGACAAATTACAGATTAATGCGATCGATCTGAAAGGAAAGTGAAGGATAGGAGAAGAAAAAAGGACAATAAACAGGGTGATCAGGTTCATCCCTGGTTTATCCGGCTCCATCTGCCCTCTAAGAAGTCAATCGCTCAATTACTCTACCATTTGGGGTCTGCAAGTATACACATATAGCTAGGATTTTTTTTTTTTTTTTTGGAGACCCAAACTGGATGCCTGATTTTATTTTACATCACTGTGAAGTTTGTCCGTAAGGACTTATCAATGTCAGGGGTTCCACACACTACCCAGGAGGGAAAATCTCTGTGGTGAAAGACTGCCAAAGCAGTAACTCACTGCTTGGAAGCTGCAGCAAGCCGCTAGGCCCAGATTCTTTCATATTTATCTCATGTCAACCTGAATGGTGTGTGTGTGTGTGTGGATATCTTCCCTCCATTACCAAGGTGAGTTCTGCTAAATGAAAGACTGCAGGTGTCACACCAAAGTGAGGTTTCTTGGATGTGTACAGGAGGATTCACAGGGATGCAGTTTTTATCTGTCTCATTTCCAACTGAGCTGCTGTGCTTCTATTGAAGAAATTAATTACCAGGCAAGTGATATCAAGCATCTCGCATACAAACACATACGAGTAGAGCATGAATACAAATTCAGATGGATGTTGATACATAAGACTCAGTTTCAAAGTAGTGTCATTGTCAAGTCAGGGCACGAATATGGAAAAGCGCCCTTATAGTTAACAAGTACGTATACCAACATAATCAACAGTATAAACAAGCTCTCTGTGTGACATTTTTAACAAGAGGTGAAAGTTAGTGTCAATGTCAAAAGTACATAGTTTAGATGCACCGAAACAAAACTTTTATTTTGCAGAATAATTGTACAGTAACATTTAACAATTGATGATCAATTTAATGGATTCGTTAACCGTAAATATACAATTCCGTTATCATTTACTCACTCTGATATTACCAGATCCAAGGCTATGCCGCTGGTTTGAGGGACAGAGGCGAAAAAGGGGGCCTGGCAGGATGGGGTGACACCGATGAGAATAAATAAATAAATGGAGATAATGCGCTGATGAGTCGCTCAAAATTACCTCAATGGAAATTCCTTCACCATGACAGCCCTACTTGTTTCTTATTGGCTATTGTGACAGTACTGACGTAATCACACTCTTGCTCATCCCGATAAATATCAAACATTTTTGATACGATCGGGGCGAGCCCGATTTGTGTGAGAGCAGATCGGAAGGTGCAAGATTCGATCTGTGAATGCCTCACATTACCAGATAATCTGTGCCGAACATCGGAACCAATCGAGATCCTGACAAGATTTTTTCTCCGATTATCGGGAGGGGAAAATCGGGCATTAATCGGCCTAAAACTCCTGTAGTGTGAGCCAGGCTTATCTGAAACACAAGAAACACACAGGAACAAAAATGCAACTAAACAAAATCCTGACAGTATCATAAAATGGTTTATATATTATAAGTCTTTCAAAGCCATAGAATAGGTTTGTGTGTGAAGAAAAGAAATACAATAACCACTGCAACTGGATGGAATGAACTGAACCCGAAAACCAGATCTATTCTGATTTGTGAAAAAAATCATTCAGACCAGTTTTGTGAACTCAATTTATTTATTAAAAAGATGTTCAGTTTCAGTCCTCATTCACTTTCATTATACTGAAATGTTTTTTCATAAATCTGTTTTATATTACTTGTACAGCATTTTGGTTTCAACTTGTTTTCATTTTAAATGTGCTTTATAACTACCCCTTTAAGTCTCTGTTGTATAACTCACAGGCTAATGTGTGTTTTTTTTTCTTCTGAACACACCACATTCCAGTCACCATTACCACAAATATCTGCCACAAGAAAGAACACAGTGCTATCGTTAATTATTGTACAGTAAACAAAAAACAAAAAAAAAAGTGTAATCTTTTGCTTTTTGTATGATCTCGCTTAGGAGGAAATTATAGAGCACAAGTTATTTGCATAAGAAATGGATTTGTTAAGGCTGATTTAGCTGAGGAGACAGGGTTGGATACAGGCTGGTGAACGCTCCAATCGTATCAAATTAAATGTGGCCTTTATTCACTTTTGAATGGAATAATTATTCAAAACTACTAACTATTAAAGTTTTGATTTACAACTCCCCTCTCAAACTTGCACAAATAATTACTGTCTAAAGGCCCATTCACACCAAGAATGATAACTATAACGTTAACTATGATACTATCTTAGCGTCCAAAGCCTAATAATGTTCTGTTTATAAGCATGGGCTGCATTTGTTACAAAATATGATCCAGGAGCATTACTTGGCAAAATCATGGTGACTGTGTCATTAAAGTTATAGTTGTGGTGTTATAGTTATCTTTATTGTTATCTTTATTGTTATAGTTATCATCCTTGGTTTGAACAGCCCTTAAATCCATATATCTGAAATATATTGTGTTCTGCAAGTGGCACCAAGTCTGCACATGTGATTGTAAACCATCAAGGTATGTCAGTGTCAATAGCCTGGGGACATAAGCAGGCGATCTGCAACATAAATGACAACACCTGTTTCCCAGTGCATCCAATCAAAGGCGGAAAAAATTGATTGTTGATAGCCCAATCCACCATATATTTAACATAAAAACGGCACAACCATTTTTACCTTGGATATGCAAGGCTTCCTGTGTCAGCTTTCAGTTATTTTAGGCTGCTTCATACTGCAATCTGATTTTTGTTATTATATTATTTTAAAGGTATACTATCTAACTTTTTTTTTCTTTTCAAAATTGTGTTTTTGTCTTACCCCGATTTACTATGATAAGCTTATACTAAAATATCGACCATACGTCTCTTGTTATATCCGTAAATAGAGAAAAGTTGCTCGGGCTACTTTGAGGTATGTATGGTGTGGTTGTCACATGGGTTAGTTGTCACAACGAGTGAGAAATGTTGAAATGGAGCTAAATCTCAAACCTCCAGGGAATCACCAAAAAAAGCACGAACAGATGAGAGTCTGCTTGCAAAAAGAGAAAGCGACAAAGCTCATAATAAACAAGAATCACCATTGGCTTGATTTTTCGGAGATGGCGAGAACTGGGGATTTGAAATGCTGCAGCAACGCGGAGATGGTGTTTTTATTACTCAACATGTGAGTAAGGTATATTATTGAACAGACACATTGCCATATGTAGCTCTAACAGAGTTCGTAAAGCATTATCTATTGTGAATGCTCATTTCATTATGGTTGTTGTAGTGCTGTGCTGGAATTTACTTTCAAGGAAGTACCGTGTCTATTATGGTATAGCTACAGTTACATCTTCAGTTAGTCAGCTTGAGATCCTTTCCATCTAAACTGGTTTTATCTCTAAAGCCTAGTAGTGAATGTTTTATGAGCTTTTTTTTTGTTATGAGAAAGAACAATTTACTTAAACTCCAATCAAAACACATCTACCTTCTCTACCACCATTATCTTCCATTGGAGCTGACTTCGATCTGTAAACTATTATATTTGTTCCCTTTCGACACGGTTCACTCGCATAGAGTGCCGAAGTGACGTCACTTTGTAGGCCAACTCTGAAGCTAGCGGAGCATGGGTTCCCTCGATCGAAGAGCTATGCATTTTCCCCTTAGACTTTTGGAAAATCGCACAAAATAAGATCTGTGTTCAACAGAGTTGTGACCCTTACACGTTTTGTCTATCAAGATAATCTTTACAAGTTAATCCAAAATTGATACATTTTGAAGCCTAAATAAAGCCGTTAGATATACAATGACAACGGTAAAAATTTTTAAAAAATCACAAGCAGCTTATAACTGGTGTGTTTTATGTCATAGATCAAAACGTGTTAGTCCACTAACGTTCATGGGGAAAACTCCGTTTTCTCAGAATCCTGAAGCCTGATGGGTTTACGTCGGTGCAAGTGCACAGACAAATGGCATTTCAAATGGTTGGCTGCCTATATAAGACATGCAGAAATGCCCAATCGTCAGAATTGTTCTCCTTCAGCGTGAAGATCATCTCGCTGCTCCGAAGAAGACTGAAGCCTTTGCCTTTTGGGGGTTGAAGAAGCTGTCGCTGCTTACCTCTGCCCGTCTACAGCTATCGGCTGGAAGACTAAGGCTAGTTACCCCTTCAAGCCCAGCACTTCCAGCCCAGCAGAACCACGTCAGTGCTTTCGCCGGGCTGAAATGCCATTTGTCTGTGCATTTGCACAGACGTGAACCAATCAGGCTTCAGGATTCTGAGAAAACAGAGTTTTCCCCAAAAGTGTTAGTGAACTAATGCAATGTGAGTGAACTATATCAAAAGGGAACCAGGGTTACTTGAGTAACCATAGAAGTTTTCTCCACGAACCATAATTCATCTGTAAATGAATAATATAAAACAATGTTCTTCTGTAAAATGCATGCAGTTTTGTTTTTAACCACTAGAGGGCCAAAAGTTACATAATGTTCCTTTAATGTATAAACGTAATCATAAACATTTTGGTTTGTAGCACAAATAGTTTTACAGTTTACTGCACTTTGTTTTTTTCAGCAGCTAGTGAATTGGAAGTTTTGCACAATCAGAGAAAGTGGCTTACTTCTGCATTGAAAAATAATAATTAACATATAAGGTGGATAATAATACAGACATACAGATATGTGGATGTATAATAATTAGATGGATAAGGTAATACATTTTTCACCACACAACTAACATGACTGTCTTCCTTTAAAAAAACATCATATCAATATCATATCATAGAAACTTTGGGCTTTTTTAACCTAGGCTACCCACAACACATAGGCATCACATTTTCTTGTTGATTATCCTTTTTAACTAAGAAATTAAAATGGGATATGAATGCTGTTTTATTAAAAAAGTATTTGAATGTCCCTAGGAGACAGAGAGAGATGATAAGAGATGAAACCGTCTTACTGTATTAACTGAATGGCATTATATTAGCTAATTTGGAACATCCCTCCAAAAATATATTGAAAAACATGGTCGGTTGTGAAAAAAAAAGTCTTTCTACCATATGATGACAGGTCTTCACCTACCCACCCATCCCTGCTCTCTCAGATTTGTGATGTTACAGTTGGTCCGTCTGAACAGATAAAAATTAATGACTGTGCCTTCACAGAACCAGCTGAGTGCCTGTGTAAATGCTGTGAAGTGTACGAGTGTGTGTGTGCACCAGAGAGAAGGCTGTGGAGAATCAGGCTAAACCTGGGCCTAGAGACTTCCTAAGATTCAATTAACATTTTTATTAAGGGCTGTTCACACTTGGGGGCTGGCACATCACCCGAACTGTGAGTGTGTGTTTGGGTACAGCCATTAAGAGAGTATGTGTATTCTTTAAAGAGTAAGCTGTATTAATTAGAATTCTTGACTCTTATGGGAGACTGCTAAGCACCGTATGTTTATCAGGACTGTGATGGGAGGGATCCGAGTGTTTACTTACTAACGTGCTCGTGTGCTGAACGCCTCACTGAGACCGGCTTAAGAGCGATGCTGTTAATGAAAATGTCACGTTTCACGTGACATTATCACCGTGAGTTCGCTAATGAAATAACTGATGATCCCCGCAAAATCTCCATGTATCTCCAGTTTGTGTTGCACTAAGATTTGACAGATACAACAGCCAAACGATGGCTCTGCATCTCTCACAGCTATATTTAAATAAATAATAAATCAGATAGAATGTGGAATGTGTCACTTTGTTCAATGCAATCTAAATCCATTTTTTTCTTTTCTTTTTTAGTTTTTTGGTTTTGTTTTCTCAACATAAGAGTAATAAAAACTCTTGAAAAAGTGGTTGATTATACTAAATAAGCAGGTCCTGTCATTCTCACAACTAGGTTGACATAAATAATAAAGATAAAATCTAGATAGATAGATAGATAGATAGATAGATAGATAGATTTTAAATCTGTTTTAATATTTTTTTAAAGGCAATCCCTTGGTTTCACAGTGCAGGCTTAATTTTAGTCCCAGAATAAAATGCATGTTTAAGATGTTTTAACTGAAAGAAACTTGCCCTGACATGTCTTAAAATATGTCAGTGGTGCCCTTGTTTTGTCTCAAGATGTACACCAGTAATGTTTTTTTTCTAAGGCATGTTAATAAAAGCTACTTAAATGTCCTAATTGAACAAATGCCTAATCCTGTCTTCTGTCTGTGAAACCAAGCCAATATATTCCTGTGATGGCAAAGTTGGCGTAAGAGCGATGCTTTTAACGAGAATGATTCATTATTTTTCAGTTATTATCGCCTGTAAGTGCGCTAATCAAATAACTGATGATCCCCAAAAATCTCCATATATCTCCAGTTATGTTAAAATACAACATCATTTTTTAACGCGCATGGGTATAACAAATTTTGTCCGTTTGTTACGTTTATTAATTTTTATGTGAAGTACATTCATTCTTATTTATCTCTCTTACACAAACAAACTGCATTCTCCTTGTGAAGAGCTTTATGGGGCCGCCCCTCTGGCAGCTTTGATTAGTGGTGGCCGCGGACAGGCAGATGGATGGTCTGCTGTGAGACGGGTGGAAGGACCTCAGGCTGAAAAACAGGGAGAAAGACAGATGATGGAGGAGAGGAACTGCATCTCTCCATCAGCGTCTTCATCAAGAGTCACTCACTGAGAGCATGAGAGTGACCTCCGACCCTCGGCCATCATGTTGAGGGCTTGGGGGAGGTGGCTGATTGGTGGGTGGACAGGAAGAGCTCTCACTCATTCGTACCAGCTGTCAATCAAAACGATGGCAATGACAAATGACTGCAGAGACAAAAAGAGAGAGAGAGAGAGAGAGTTGCTCCTTTTTTCCCCATGTTCTCCAGCGGCGCATAAAAAGCACCTTGTTGTACACCACTACAATTGTTCTTGATCTATTTTAAAAGTGAATGAAGGCAGTACAAGCTTGGAAAAGTGCCATTACTGGTAATATGATTCATGCTGATAGTGTATTGACAGAAAAAGAGAGACTATTACCAATGTCCTTTTGAAGCAAGTCTCTTTACTCAGTGGCCATCTTGGTGAAATCCCTGGACAGATGGTTTCTAGTCACACAAGTACAGCTTCCATCTATTCAAAAGAGGAAAGACAAATTTCAGTTCATCTTACAATAATGTTATCATCAGCATTGCTTTCTTAGCTCATATTAGATTAAAAAAAAAACATTCTGTTTGGTCCTGCAAAAGCATATATATTTCTAGGCCATGTTGGAATAGTTGAATAAATTTACATTACATTTACATTTAGTCATTTAGTAGATGCTTTTATCCAAAGCAGCTTGCAAATGAGGAGCATCATAAGCAATTTATCATACAATCGCAAACAATACTCGCAATACGGCAATGCTGAGGTTCTAGAGGAAGCTGGAGCAGAAGTAAAACTGTAGAAAAGTAAAAGTGGAAAGAGATGGAAGTTGTTTCTGTGTGAAGGAATTGTGGTTGTGGTTTGGGTTAAGTGCTTACAGAAGACATGGGGATGTGACATGGATTCTTGGATTCTTGACATGGATTCTTTTCGGTTGATTTTTGCTGATGTTATCATGTATTGTGGTTTTAAAATATACTCTATGACTTAATGTGTGATAGTCCTGTGATGGTAAAGCTTTTTGTGTCACATTATCCTACAGAATAATTCTAATATGCTGATTTGGTGCTGTAATATTATATTTATATGTAACAAAATAATAGATGTCGTTAATGTAATTTTTGATAAACTTAGTGTTTGTTTGCTGAATCAATTAAAATTATTTAAAAAGAAAATCGTAAGACAAAACTGTTTGAATAGAGTTATTATGCATTTTTAAATTCAGAAAGGTAAAAGACAAAACAGAGAAGAGGTGGTTGGTTTTTGTGTTGTGGTTGTGGTTTGGGTTAAGAGCTTGCAAATGACATAGGGATGTGACATGGGCCCTTTTTGTTTTATTTTTGCTTTTGTTATCATGTATTTTAAAATCAAATAAAAAATATATATATTTTTTTTTTTTGTCATGTCATGGATTTAAAGCACGTCAGGATAATAAATTGTATGGGATGGGTGAACCTGATTGTTCCCTTGAGGTTGATTGTGAATTGTAGAAAATTAATGTAATTTTTTTTTTTGCATAAAGTTGCTGTAAAGTTTCTTTTCAAATGCAGCCTCATCATTCAGCATCACCAGCATTATCTTTTGTTTCCCCTGAAATTGAATTAAGTGAATTGAATTGACATGTTACATCAGTCAGAAAAGCTGCCTTAAGCGCAGATGTGTCATCTTTCGGTGCCAGTATTGCATCGTAAAATATGTAAAGCGGGTCCACAGAGATTTTGAACAGAACAAATTACGATTTTGTTCTCCTTTATGGCTTCTGCTGTTACATACCAAGGAACAGACCTCAAAAATGACATCTTGACTGTGATCAGACCATGAATGTATAGCAGAAGGTATACTCTGTTTTTTACGCGGACGCTCACGTATGCGTAGTTGATCACACAGCCTTGCAAAGTATACTTCTTTTGACTCGTACCCTTACACAGGCGTTCGACACATGCGCAGTTTTGAGCAATCTCTCGCCACGAGTTACAACCCATGTAAATATCTTTGTACTCTTTCATGCTAGAGTTGTGCAAATGAGGTTAATTTCTAACCTCTTCGCACAATCTGGCCTCCATTGGCGCTGTAGCTTGGATGAGTTCCTGTCTGTTCTGTTTATACAGTTTTTCTTCTACCTTGTGAATCGACTCCCCCAGGGAACGTTTGTCTCCTACGCATTTCCGCTCAATTTCATTTTCCTTCAGTACTACGTCTGGGACTGCTGTATATTCTTAGGTTTCCAGAAATAAATTGTTTGTAGGACCAATCAGGGAATAGAGGGAGTGGCTAAGAACGATGACGTAGTGCGTCAGTTGTCAGTTTGAGTTGGAGTTCAGTAATGGCAGCGGAGAAAGACGTGAGAAAAGCTATTCGGTCCGTTGTTGCAGATTCGAAACGACCGCAGCGGTGTATTGTTAATGATAAGACCCAGCTTCGACAGTTGACTGAATACATCACTGTCCTTAGTGTCCAATATACATTTAGAATTTAGAATTGACCGTTCGCAGGGAGCTTGATTGACAGGTGATCTGACCAATCATACTTCGCCATCCGCCATTTTGTCCAACAAAGCAGTCAGGAGAGATAGTAGATTAACATGGGAGGATTTGAACTTGAAAATCGGAATGTACTGACGCCTTTCCGCGGTTAAAACAACATTCCTTCTTATGTTCATTCATGTTTATTTGATGCAATAAATGAACTAGAAGGAAGAGATGATCGGTTCACGAGTAGCTTTAACTGAGGCTGTACAGCGATCTGTCACGACACATTAAAGAGCCACAAAATGGTATTTATTGTTTACATTTATTTAAGAAAATGACCAAATTTAAAAGGTGAGACTTTGTTTAATATGTTTAATATGAAAAGTAACCGAAAAGTAACATGTTCTGTCCTGTCTGTCAGTGTATTGTCAGTCTACTCTCTGCTCCGCAATGTATTTTTCACTGCGTGAGAACATGGTGTGTGTGTGAGAGCGGCGTAGCTTGACGGACATAGCGACAGTAACTAAGGGGGGCGGGTCTTTGCGAACGGTCAATTGTTCCTTGAACTCTTAAATTTGATGAACAAAACCCGCAGCTCTCGTTGGCAGACATCTTATTCTAAACATAATCCTCTGATCATTCGGACTTGTCGTCAACCACACGTTAGCGATTGGCTATGGCAGAACCTGAGTGACTCTGGGCAGATCCAATAGTTTTGAACTTTAACAGAGAACCCGCCTACAAGGAAGTAAACGTTTCTCAATGGAGAGAGGCCAGACTCTGTACAAATGACGCGAGGGTCAGTGTACTGTACACGTGACGCGAATTTCTTCATCAGAAGAGTTTGCGCGTACTGTACTTAATTGTCTACTTAATCGCACAAAATTTAAATTTTTTGGCAGTATTTACATGGGCTGTAACTCACGGCGAGAGATTGCTCAAAACTGTGCATGCGTCGAACGTCTGTGTACGAGCATACACATGAACGCGTACGAGTCAAAGGAAGTATACACTCACCGGCCACTTTATTAGGTACACCTGTCCGACTGCTCGTTAACACTTAATTTCTAAGCAGCCAATCACATGGCGGCAACTCAGTGCATTTAGGCATTTAGACATGGTCAAGACAATCTCCTGCAGTTCAAACCGAGCATCAGTATGGGGAAGAAAGGTGATTTGAGTGACTTTGAACGTGGCATGATTGTTGGTGCCAGAAGGGCTGGTCTGAGTATTTCAGAAACTGCTAATCTACTGGGATTTTCACGCAAAACCATCTCTAGGGTTCACAGAGAATGGTCCGAAAAAGAAAAAACATCCAGTGAGCGGCAGTTCTGTGGGCGGAAATGTCTTGTTGATGCCAGAGGTCAGAGGAGAATGGCCAGACTGGTTCGAGCTGTCTGGGCAACAGTGACTCAAATAACCACCCGTTACAACCAAGGTGGGCAGAAGAGCATCTCTGAATGCACAGTACGTCGAACTTTGAGGCAGATGGGCTACAGCAGCAGAAGACCACACCGGGTGCCACTCCTTTCAGCTAAGAACAGGAAACTGAGGCTACAATTTGCACAAGCTCATCGAAATTGGACAATAGAAGATTGGAAAAACGTTGCCTGGTCTGATGAGTCTCGATTTCTGCTGCGACATTCGGATGGTAGGGTCAGAATTTGGCGTCTACAACATGAAAGCATGGATCCATCCTGCCTTGTATCAATGGTTCAGGCTGGTGGTGGTGGTGTCATGGTGTGGGGAATATTTTCTTGGCACTCTTTGGGCCCCTTGGTACCAATTGAGCATCGTTGCAACGCCACAGCCTACCTGAGTATTGTTGCTGACCATGTCCATCCCTTTATGACCACAATGTACCCAACTTCTGATGGCTACTTTCAGCAGGATAATGCGCCATGTCATAAAGCTGGAATCATCTCAGACTGGTTTCTTGAACATGACAATGAGTTCGCTGTACTCAAATGGCCTCCACAGTCACCAGATCTCAATCCAATAGAGCATCTTTGGGATGTGGTGGAACGGGAGATTCGCATCATGGATGTGCAGCCGACAAATCTGCGGCAACTGTGTGATGCCATCATGTCAATATGGACCAAACTCCCTGAGGAATGCTTCCAGCACCTTGTTGAATCTATGCCACGAAGAATTGAGGCAGTTCTGAAGGCAAAAGGGGGTCCAACCCGTTACTAGCATGGGGTACCTAATAAAGTGGCCGGTGAGTGTACGTTGCAAGGCTGTGCCTTCGACTGTGTGCGTACACTCGCGTTTGTGTAAAAGGAAGTATACTTTCTGCTTTCTGATGACGAAATTCGTGTCGCGCACTGTACACTGACCCTCGCTAATGCGTAAAAGTGCAGTTCACTTTGGGCTTTAGTGTGGGCATCTGGATCACCATCACCCCACTCGTACAGTACAACCTCTCTGCTCCTTCAGCATTTACAATCTCTTTCTGTCATTCGTCAACCGTCAATCTCATTCACACCCTCAATCTCACCGTACTCCAAGTCTGTTTTCACACCTGTCACACTTTTATCTGTTTTCTCTCTCTTTTTATGTCTTTCACTTAGCAAGAGGGAATAAGGGGAAAGAAAGTGCTTTAAAGACACAGCGGAAAGTGTCACTTTATTTGTCTTGCTCCGCTGTCTTTCTGGTTAAAGGTTAAGCCGTTTAATTTTCTTCCAGAAAATCACTAGGGACTGTGTCACTTTGTTCAAGGCATGGTCATATTGCCATTTTTTTCTTTCTTTTTTCTTACTGAACATTAGAGTAATAAAAACTCAAGTGTTTGATTATACAAAATAAGCAATATTCAACCAATGGCCCTTTCATTCTCTCAACTATATTGACATAAATAAGATGCAACTTCCTTTTAGGTGTGGTCAATTCAATTCAAATTCACACTTCTTATGTTTTATGTCTCTTGATTTGTTTTATATGCTCAGTATAAACTAAACGTTTAACTTTTAACAAATAAACTTTTTTTTTCTGTACAATACTTTGGTCCACTTGGGTGGTTTTAAAGTGCTTTATAAATAAAGTTTGTTTGATTGATTGATTGATTGATTGATTGATCTAGTTCATGTGGCAACAATCAAACCAATCACAGCCCTACCCCTTAATTCAAAGGCCAAACATCATAGTTAAAGTATACTTTATACTCTGTAGACTGTAATCCCACAATCGATTTGGGTCCACTGTCACTCATTACTCTATGTTACTGTGAACTGTTAATGATGAACAATTTAAAAGTCAATCCACTTTGCTGCACAATCAATCAGCGATTCGTTTACATTTCCAGGTTGTTGAAGATACTTTAGGCCTTGAAAGGAGCATTTAAAAAAGAAAAAGACGAGCTCACAGCAAATCTGTTTATCCATGAAGTAAATAGAGACTTTACTCTCCTTGTTTACTGCCTTTATGTGTCTTTTAAACAGACTAAGTAAGCTGAGCTTTGCTGGAGATCATTAGAAGCTGTTAGTGTATGTATGTTTTTGAATACAAGTGTTTGATACTCAGAGAGTGTTGGTGTTGCGAGTCCCAAAGTTTCAGCGCAAGAGAAAAGCTGCAAACTGATCCAGATCAGAGTGATGGACTCATTAAAGTGCATTCTTGGCTATATATCAAGGCAAAAATTGCACAGCAAGTGGTGCATTTGCCACAACATGGGACTCAGTTGTAACCACAAATAAAGACACAAGACCAGAGTTATTTTAGATGTTCAGGGAGGAAGATGCTCTGTGGGTGATGGCCTATGATGAAGTCAAAGTCACTTTGCCATTTCTGTGCAGTGCAGTAATCTATAAGTAAACATTCTAATGACTAGAACAGTAAAAGGAAGTGTGTGAAATGCAATTTCTGACAGGATTCCCAGTTTATGCATAAGTATATTATTTATAAGCAAGCACTGCTTTGTTTAAGGTTTGTATATCTGCAGTCTTAGTTTGGCTTTCCCTTTTTGAATGACGAATTTAGACAAATATATCTGCTTAAATAGACAGATATCTCCCTTACACGCAGGCGCAGAACTTGCGTGCTAGTAGACAGTCGTCTGTAGTCCTTTCGGTGTGTTCAAGCTTTTTTTTTTTTTCGACACAGGCGACGCAAGGTGACAACACAGGCGGCTTTAATCAGTGCTAATTCTTTGGCGTCGGTTTGCTGTGTCCCTACCTTAAGAGTAAATAATAAAAATGTTGTCAAAATATTTTTATATAAGCGTAGATAGAAATACTCTACCTTTTTTTATCTATTGCTCTGTCCTTTACTCTACCTTGATCAATCATTCTCATAAAGTTGAAATTATGACATGAACAGTCAGAATTATGACATAAAATTTGAAATGATGGTGAAAAGTCATTTTTATTGAAAAAAAAAAAGATTATTACATAAATTGACAGTTGAAATTATGACTTTTTATCTTTTAAATCTTATGAACCAAAGCATTTTTTATTTCTTATGTGGCACTAATGGCCTTCCGTATTTTATTTTATTTTTTTCAGTTAAATTGTAAATGGATTAGTTGGATGCATGTAAATATATAATGACTCACTCATAAAAGCAATCACTTATAGCTTGCAGAAACAAATATCCATACTGATACATACACTGATATCCTGTCTGGAACGAACAAACAGAGTAATACAATTAAAGATAAGTCCTGTTTAACTAAATTTCATCTCTCTTCAACTCTTCCTTTTAACTGAAAGGACAAGTTCATTGACTTTCAAATAGCTTGTATTGTATTGCATTGTATTGTTGCAGATTACAATATTGGTAGTGTATAGGCCTAAATAAAAAAGGAACCTTTTTTCTACCAGATAGACTCAGAAGGCAAAATAACGTAACAAGCATGCATTTATGAACAGCCCAGCAAGCAAGTATTGCCCAACCATCCTGGTGGTGGTGGGGAGGATGGAGGTGAATGTAGGCGTCAGCATCTGCGAACTCAGACACGTGTAAGTACTGATCTTTTATACTACAAGTATTAGAACACGATTGGATAGATGAGAAGGTAATAAGTGACGTAACAATTGAGTCTTCCTGGCAAAACTTACGCTAAAGCTTTAATTTCTTATCACCTTTTAAGGCCATTAGTCAACAAATCCTCAATAAACACTGCAGGTGTCATGATTCAGATGTCTAAACATGGTAATGTCACTTGAGTGGTTTATTCCATAAATAATCTTTCTTTTTTATCTGTTTGGTTGTGAACATGACTGATCTCATAGACCAGCCTATCACAGCAACAAGAGGACACGGTGAATCACATTACTTTTTGCCTGTGTTTCGCCATTTCACGTCACACTTTATAATTTCATTGAGAACACGATGAGTTTAAGAGAGACAAATCTTTTGCCACTCACTCTCAATGGTCTTGTTTTGGTGAACTGCTCCATTTGCCTGCCATGTACAAGTGTATAAAATCTTACCTCAGGCTTGTCGAATGTCACCTAGTACGTTTTGTTCACTGAGTGGCCTCCTGCCAGATCCCCCTGAGGAGTCTGTGTGTGTTTGTGAGTATAAGTGTGTATCTCTCTCTCTCTCTCTCTGAGGAGAATGGCTGTGTCTCTCTTTAAACAAATCTCATCACTGTGTAACTCTGTACCACGTGACTGTTTTCATCAGCCAGCAACAGGTCTGCCGTATCTAACCACCTGCAGATTAATGGCGCTTTTCCACTACACAGTACCAGCTCGCCTCGGCTCGACTCGACTCGCCTTTGTTTGGTTTTCCACTGTGTAAAAGTTGTACCTGTACCTGCTTTCGGGTACTTTTTTTCGTACCACCTCCGGCGAGGTTCTAAGCGAGCTGAGGCGATACTAAAATGTGACGTGTAAACACAGCAGACTGCTGATTGGTCAGAGAGAATCGTCACTATTCACTGCGTCATCACTGCACGCGCAAGACGGAGTATCCTGAATAACCCCGCCATTTTTAAATAGTTTGGTCAGATTGCGTGATATCCCCATTACTACTATTTTTATGGCAACTCGGTAGAATACGCCGTGGTCAAACGAGGAGTGTGTGTCGCGACTCGCGGCTCGCGCAGAAGATTACGTCACGACAGTTTCCTGCAGCGTCGCTATGACGACCAGGTACTATTCTGGAGGTACTAGGCTTGTTCGACTTCATGCAGCTCTGCGCAGATCGATCGGCGGCTGACTTGAAGCAGTGCATGCCGGTTAGAAATTTGCGAGCCGAGTCGAGGCGAGGCGAGTTGAGCCGAGTCGAGTTGAGCTGGTACTGGTAATGGAAAAGCGCCATTATGAGTGTGTACATCATCTAGCTTTCCGCCTTTACTGAGAGGCTTTAATTCCACCTCACAAAGTGAGTATGGAATCATAAGACGCCTGTGTTTGAGTATGCGTGCAAAACAAGAGAAAGGAGAGCATTCTATGCATCTAAATGAACATTTCAAAACATTGCAATCAAAACATCTGAAAACTAAATCTTACTGGTGTCATATTCACTGCATAAAAAAAACATTAATCTTTAGTGTTTTTGTTTGTTTTATAGCAAAAATACCTAAGCAGTATTTTAGTTTATTTTTACCTTAGATGACACATTAAATTTACTAAAAGTTACAGTAAAGACGTTAATAATGATACAAAATATTTATATTTTAAATAAATGCTGTTCTTTCATCAAAGAATTTTGGGGGGAAAATGTATCATGGATTTTAAAAAATATATTAAGCAGCTGTTGAACTGTATTCAACATCAACAATGATAGGAAAGAAACATAATTCTTGAGCAGCAAATCAACATTTTAGAATGTTTTCTGAAGAATCATTTGACTGAAGACTGGAGTAATAGCTGCTGAACATTCAGCTTTCTCATCACAGGAATAATTTACATTTTAATATATATTTTAATACAAATTATTTTATTTATTTTTTTAAAGCTACTATTTTTTTTTTAGCTGTGGTTGGCATAAGAGACTTCTTTCAAAAACATTAAAAAAAAATCTTACTAACCCTTGCACAGACATATCAACATTTCAGGTTACAGTATATTATTTTGATATAACAAATTATAAATAAAAATAATGATTTAAAAACAAATTAATTGTAATAATTTCCATATCTCTTAAAACACTTCAATAAGTTTTTTAAACTACCTTTTTCACTTCCTCTGTTTAAAAAAATAATAATAAGCCGCCATCAAAAACAAAACAAAAAATCACCACATTGTACAGAAGAAAGCAAAGCATAAAATAAACCCATCAGAAAACTAATTAGAATGCTTTTGATTCCTAAAACTCAGAGACAAATTATTTTAACTTATCACTATAATCACTTCAGATTCTTTCTGTTGTCTTTGCTCTTTGATTTTTTTACTTGGAATACTTTTAGATGTAACAGCATTACATTACTCTCTGATTCATTTTCCACAGATGTGTGAAGTCAATGAACAAAGAGTGATTTAACATGTGAAACGGCTTTTTTTATGGCAGTGCATAAGAGAAAGTTAACACTGATGAGAACAGCCTTTCAATCCACTCTCCACATGCTTGTCTTTTTAATCCATCTCTCCTTTTAACAGCTCTCTGCATGTACCACTATTCACTTCATGAATCAGCTGGACTTATGAATTACTTTTAAAAGCTACTGTTATTGTACACACTTCAGGAGGTTGCAAGAGAGAGTCCAACAAAGAACACAGAGAAAGAGAGAGAGAGAGAGAGAGAGAGAGAGAGAGGTGTGTGTGTGTGTGTGTGTGTGTGTGTGTGTGTGTGTGTGTGTGTGAGTGCGTGCGTGCGTGTGTGCGTGCGTGCGTGCGTATGTGCGTGCGTGCGTGGTTTGCGTGCGTGCGTGCGAAAGAGATAATGGATTCCCAAAAATCCCAAATTCTTTCTGTAAATCAAACACACTGTACTGCTGCTGGGAGTAATGGTTTCAAACTGGCCTCAAAATCCATATCGAGATTGCATGAATACTGTAGAACACCTTCTCTGAAACACACACACACACACACACACACACTGACAAAAGGAATTTTTTTATTCACTCTCATTAATTTTCTGATCCCTAATTAATCTATCAACCAATAAAATATGATAATGCACTCTTAGGTCTTACTTTACATATCAAAAAGAAAAGTACCAAGGTAAAGTAACGGTATCAGATGTTACTTTGATATAGGAGAGACAGGGACTACTTTTACTTTTAGTCAGTCTTGGCAACACATAGAGCTACTGAACATTTACTTTGTGACAACATGCACCAAGAATTTTGTCACAAAATGCCATTAAATAGACTAGTATAAACTTTTCAGGGGAAAGAACTATAACATGATTTTAAAACACAAAACTATTCATTAAAACATTTTTTTTAAAGGAGTAGCATTCAAAAATATCAATACTGATGTTGATCAATTTCATAAATTGCATAAATTTGATAAGTTGATAAATTGTTGATAAATTGTGAAATAAAATTTTTTATATAATAAATCTGCCTTCATTATATACATTAAAAAGATGTTCAGTTAAAAGAGTCAATAAGATTTTTGAAAGTCTCTTATGCTCGTCAAGGCTGCATACAGTAAAAATAAATCAACCAATATTATTACAATTTAAAATAACTGTTTTCTATTTCAATATATTTTAAATAGTAACTCATTCTTGTGGTGGCAAAGCTGAATTGTCATTAAAAATAAGTCACAGTCAAGTGTCACATGATCCTACAGAAATCATTATAATATGCTGATTTGCTGTTCAAGAAACATTTATTAGTATTATCAATGATCAAAACTCTTTTTTCTGTTTAAGATTTTTTTGTGAAAACCATACCACTCTTTTTTTCAAGATTCTTTGATGAATAGAAAGGTTGAAACTGTAGCTGTCTATTTATTTGAGATAGAAATCTTTAGAATTTTTAGAACATTGTCTTTACTGACACTTTTGATCAATAAAATGCATAGTGTCAGAATAAAAGTATTTCTTTCTTAAAAGGAAATCTTACTGACTGGATGTGTGCTGGTTTGGATTTATTGTGTTTGTTGTGACAACTACCTCCGATCTTATCAATATCATGGTACTGTATGATTACCATATTCATCTACCATAGTATTTATGTGATAACATGGTACTTGAAAAATGCTATGGTAGTACACTTGGTGTTAACAGGGTACTATGTAAAAAATAAAAATAAAAAAAAAACTTTAAATATGAACCGTTTTTTTAAAGGAAATTGTCTGTTTTTTAATGATCATAGAATGGCTGCTCTCTGTATTCATACTGGTGTATTCAAGTGGAGGAATACATGTAAAAAGGGTTTTATTATATCTGACAAACTCAAAACAAAATGTGTGGTGACAAGCAATTTATCTGAGAGGGAAGAAAACAAATGACGGGAATTTAAATTTGAGCGAGGGAGAAAGAGTGAAGTGGAAGACAAAGTCATCAACTCATTACTGTCTGTCTCTCTTTGAAAATCTGATAATTGCTTCATAATGGCTCTCATAATGCCATATCAAAGCCCTTTCTAAACAAAATAAGCACATACATGCATGCCAGCGAACAAATACACTAATTGCCGTTTACTAGTCAAGGCGGGATAATAGAAGAAGTTAACACACAATATCTACAGCAGGAAACTACGGTATTATAAAGCAACAAGCCAGGGGAGGTCATGTGTTACAATGATTTTACCACACTAAGGCCTGTTTCTAATACCATAAATGGCTGGTATTATAATTCTGTAATTCTGTACAATGTACAACTCATTAAAGTCCCCCTGTGGTTAAAATAAAGGTTTAAATATTGTTTGTATGTCCAAGTGGTGTTTTTAATATGCTTTAAGACAAACCATGTGTAAATTCATGTCAAAACCATTGATGAGTATATTCGCTGCAATGAGTATATTAAGCTGTAATTGCTTAAAACTGCAATGAACCAAAGACAGTCTCAAAACGCGGTTTGAAATCGCTGGTGTTTCTGACGTCACAAACTACCTTGTAACCAATCACGTCAGCGTGTGATCGTCAACGAGTGGATCTCTGAGCTGGTGCGAGTGAGTGGAGGTGGGGGTAATTTGCATATTCATAGAACTGCACATAAATGAGGCAAGGGTGTAGAGTTACACTCTAAAAAACGATTCGTTGGCTGAACAACCATTACTTATAAAAGTAATTAGATTAAACACAAAAAATTAAGTATTCGTAACTTTTCAACCTCTACTTAACATATACAGTGTGTGTAACACAAAAATGTAAGTTAATAGGTGAACTTAAATGTATGCATAAATAAAATGAAAAAAACATAAGTCATGTCAACTACTATAATAATTGCTTCAAAATTAAGTAAATGGAGCATAACATTTTAAGTAACTATACGAGCCACGTGATATGCAATTTCCCGTGATGCCTTTCCAGCCAAAAATTTTAGCCATTTTGTGAAGCACATATGTGAAGATGCTGAAAAGAGGTAAGCTTAACTTTTTTAAAACTTTTGGTACACTCGATCGTTTATTGCATTCTTGGTCAAGAAATTAACTTTTGAACTGAATTTCAGAAAACAGGCCTCGACAAGCAAGACTGAACATTTGTTTCTGGTTGTATTTGGTCATGATATAATTAGTAACTTAATGGTCAGAGGAGAAAGGCCGCGAAATTTAAAAATACAAATGTTATTGAGTCACGAAATGTAGTTTTAATACTTTTTCAGTCGACAATGTAGTTGTTTAAAGCTCAAATCTGTGGTTTATTTATAAAGATAGCGCCTATTTAAAAACTGTATCTGACGTTTTCGGAGTTCGGAGTGAAATCCAGGAGATCACCGCAAGATCAGCGGGCGCTCAGCGCTCATGTACCCGCCTGGAACAGCCGTACCTCGGCTAGTGCTTCTGACGTGTGCCGCTGGCTCGGATGTCTGTAGTCTAGTGGTTAAACGAAATATAATTCGTCTTATCTAACGGGCGATCTTTCATCTCATTAATCTATCATTTGTTCCCTGGCAAATCGTTTTGGCTGAGGGCAAAGTGAAGTTTCATAACTTTATATTTAGGCTATTTTAATGTCCTGCTGTGTGTTTGACTGAATCATTTACTTTATTTCTTGTCTTGTAGCTTCTTATACCTTTAAGGCTACTTATACTGTTATAATGGCTATTACTGATCAATAAAACTGACATTTTACAAAAAAGAGTTAAATATAAGTCACTATTTAACTTATTTTTTATTGTCTATATTATGTAATTGATATTTCTATTGCTATTATTATAGTATTATACATAAACTATATGCTATTATCAATATTTTTATGATTGTATTATTGTACTTATGATATTACGTAATTAAACTATTCATTACTATTTTACTTGCTGTATACTGTTTGTTTGTTTATTTTATTGACTAAACTATTTACTATTACCTCACTTTATCTTATATTTACTATTTGCATTGCACTGTAGTTGTACCATAACATATGTATTACCGTAAAGGATCCATCAGTTATCTTTGTTATTGCTAAAATGGGTCAATCACAGAAAATGCTTTTTCCACAATAAGAAAACTTTATTTCTTATAATATGATAGATGACAAGCAAATTTTATAGACTTATACAATATTTTATAAGGAATTGTCAAAGCTCAGGCTTGTCATTTTCAGTTTTCTTAGCCATTAGGGTATAACAGTACAAGTAGCCTAAAAGGTATAAGAGGCTACAAGACAAGAAATAAAGTAAACGATTCAGTCAAACATAGGGTAAAGCAGGATACAACGTTAAAATACCCTAAATATAAAGTTATGAAACTTCACTTTGCCCTCAGCCAAAATGATTTGCCAGTGAACAATTGATAGATTAATGAGACCAAAGATCGCCCGTTAGATATACACAAGACGAATTATATCTCATGTTTAACCACTAGACTAGAGACATCCGAGCCAGCGGCACACGTCAGAAGCACTAGCCGAGGTACGGCTGTTCCAGGCGGGGTACATGAGCGCTGAGCGCCCGCTGATCTTGCGGTGATCTCCTGGATTTCACAACTCCGAAAACGTCAGATAAAATTTTTAAATAGGCGCTATCTTTATAAATAAACCACAGATTTGAACTTTAAACAACTACATTGTCAACTGAAAACCTATTAAAACTACATTTCATGACACAATAACAGCAGTATTTTTAAATTTCGCGGCCTTTCTCCTCTGAGCGTTACTATTACTAATTATATCATGACCAAATACAACCAGAAACAAATGTTCAGTCTTGCTTGTGAAAGGTAATTCCTGGAGAGCTGTTTTCAATTGTGTGGCGTTTTGTACAGCCTCAAGCAGCACACGAAAAAGGCATTTTTCTCAATTCCCGGTATGAGACATATGGAAAAGTTGCCATCCGCAATATGGCGGTGCCGTTGACGACGCTCCAGCGGCCAATAGGGCGTCTATGTATTTATTATGTCTATGGCGTATACAGGCAGGAGCCATCTTGGAAAACTCGACTAGCCGAGTCACAAACACCGTGCTAAGTGAGCTGGTCGATAGGAATTACGTTTGTGAAACTTATTACATGGAAATGCATGAATTATATCTATTTAATAAAATAGTTTCTTCTGGAAACAATGGACCATATGAGATTCCAAGTCACAGTTCTTCTCACTTAGCACGGCGTTCATGGCCCGACTAGTCGAGACTGTTTTCCAAGATGGCTCCTGCCTGTATACGCGTAATGTACTGTCTTTATAAAGTATCTTCTTATTAAACTGTCTGTACACTTACACAGTTCTCAATGCTTCGGTTTGCATCTAGGGACCCTCATTATGCTGCCGTGTTAGTGTGAGGCTATTTTGAGCCTTCTTAGTGGTATTAATAACTAGCGATTTACTTTTGCCCCATATACTAGCATTATAAGCTAATCTGTTTTTAGAGATAAAACTCTTTACATTCGATTATCATGAAAAACGCATCCCAGAGAACGATCAACTCGGTAACCATGTGTTAATTACCCCTAGGTTCATTTTTCACCTGAATTGTCCTTTAAGAGGTTTTTTGTATGTTCCAAAAGTAAATGTTGGAAAAATGTAACTCTTTTGAGAAGCATTGTAAAGGTGAAAAAGTGACCTGTTAAAAGTGATTTTCCATTTGTCGATTTGCCACATTTTGTTACATTTCAAGTGTGGTTTCAGGCTTTCAAGCCTTTGGCAAAAAAATACATAAATAAATAATAAAGTTAAATGCTTTATTGTGTGTGATTTGCATGTTTAATTTATTTTAAGACACTGAATGTACTGGAGCAGTGCAGTAATCAGACCAATAGCTGAAGATCTAAAATAAGTAAAAATGGCTGTTTCAACTCATTTAATTGTCTTATTTTTATATACTGTATAATTGAGCTTAAATGTTAAGTTAACAAAACTAAGATTTGTTTTGATCTCACATGGCCTGCACTGTGTTGGATTTACTTAAAATATATATGCACCATTTTTGCGTCATACTTTTTAAGTAATCCCAACTTGGAATAATTTTACATAAAATTAACAAGTAAACCTTTGTTATATGTACTTAAATATTTGAGTTCACGTTACATTCTTTACTTAAAAATATATGTAACGTGATGCATATATTTTTAAGTAAAGAATGTTGTGTGAACTCAAATATTTAAGTACATATAACAAAGGTTTTCTTGTTAATTTTAAGTAAAATTATTCCAAGTTGGGATTACTTAAAAAGTATGATGCAAAAATGGTGCATATATATTTTAAGTAAATCCAACACACCATTTTTTAGAGTGTACATTCAAGCTATTTTAAGGCATGAAGACATTGTATTTAAGAACAAAATGCTTAAATATGTTATTTTGGTAATCAAAGATGAGTTTTAAGGGATAAAATGATTGAAAACAGGGGGACTTTAAGAATATCGCTGCAATATGTGAACAAAAGTCTAAATTAAACCCATTAAAGCAACATGTCTCTTCATAAAATGTGGACTAAACCACTGAATTCATATGGATTAGTTTTATGATACCCTTATGAACTTTTGATTGCACTTTATTTTACAGTATGTGCACTTAAGTGTACTTACAGTGTAATTACCTAAGAAAGTACTTGGTAATATAAGGTAGCTACATGGGTTAAGGTTAGGTTTAGGGGTAGGTTCAGGGTAAGTACCAGTTATTACCCAGTTATTGCGATTACTATAATAAGCACATTGTATGTACATGGGGAACAGGACTGTAAAATAAAATGCTGCAGAACTTTTTGAACCGTCAGAGTGGTAGTTGTGTGGACTGTAAATAGAGGAACAGAAATCTCTCAGATTTCATTCAAATATCTTCATTTGTGTTTCAAAGATAAACAGAAGTTTTACAGGTTTGGAACGACATGAGGGAAAGTACATTTTGGGTGAACTAACCCATTAAGTTCTCAGCTCAACTTTGTTGCATCGCCAACAGATGCTGTCGCCAACAAATCCCGCCAAATGTCCTTGAAAATTAATGACTTCCGGTGGCAAATCGTCAGAGTGAACGCCCCTTAATGGAAGCGTTCTGCTCTTGTCAATGTGCTGATCGCTTTCAGCGCACACATACAGAATAAATCCAAATGCACTGGTGTGAGTCCAGCTGAGAGATATTGGCTCATTTATCTTGTCGATTTGGGCAGATGGAATCATTATACACGTAAACTCTCTGTGTGCCTTCCCACCTATACAGCACCTGTCAATCAATCAAGCCGCACCGACACAGGCTCCATGACTGAGACTGTCTCATAGCTGTCCATGACAGTCAGCGGTGTGATCTACACATGAGTAGAGGCCTCTGTCAGAGCTCAAGGCAGTAGCCCAAGGCTATTCGTTCCTGTGTGGGACGTAAGCATCAAACCGCCAAACTTCTACCTGTTTAAACATGATCTGACTGAACTCAGCCCCACGTCCCTCACGAAAGAAATTGCTAAAACGATATTCTTTCAGTAGCAATAACGATTAATGCTAAATGTCACGGAAAATGTCATCCGCTTCTAATATCGTAATTCAGGATATGGACACTACCACCAGAGGATTTTATAAAGAAAAGTGCTGAAAGCTTACTTGACATTCTAAAGCAGTTGTGCTCTGCTTCTAATGCTCACATATGGAATGTCTGCCAAACCAACTGCCGTAGATTGTTTGGGTTTAAATTCTGTGTTGAAACAAGCCCAACTGTAAAACTCTGAAGTGGATTGGAGGCTGAATGTTTTTAGATGGCATTATTGTTCAGATATCAGTGAATAACATCTCTCATTGTCTGGATGAAAACACCTGCGAAATGCATTTTTGTGCACACCTATATTTTGTCTAAGAGCTGTTCACTTGCACTTAAATAAACACAGACACTCTGGCACACACGTAGTCCGCTGTGAAAGCAAGTGAAACAGTAAATGTAAATAGCTCGGTCTCGGCACCTGTATCTGTTGTGTAAAGGTCGGATCTGTCACACAGACATGCAAACATGCTAAATAAATGTTGTTGTTATATGGTTACATTTGAAATGTCTGAATGTCAACAGCTGTGTGTGTGGAGTGCGAGTCCGCACAGAAACACTCACTGAAATTTCATGGGTGGCCTCCACAGCTGGATAAGTCTCTCCGAACTATTCCTCCCACACACACATACAGTACAATCTCTGAATTTGAAACTGAAATTCATCCTCCAGTGTCTCTCTCTGAAGTTAAAGTCAACATGAGACTGCGTTTTTCAAACTGTAAAAGGAAATGGTGGGAAAAGTGGTGAGGGATTTAATTGGACTGGGAAAAGCAATATTTATGTGACGAAAAATAAGGTGATGTGATTCAAATTTCATTATTATTTTATGTATAATTATGCAAATCATATAATCAATAATGAGCATAATTTGCATATGAACGGGGCACGTTTGTGCTGAAAAGGATGACAATGAACTAATTCGAATACTCACGGTGCAATGCTATTTCAGCACATTTAGCGCATGGTAAAACCGGATAAGGTTATTTGATAAGATGCAGGTTTTTACGCTGTAATGTAATTGTTTAGTGAATTCTCTCTCTCTCTCTCTCTCTCTCTCTCTCTCTCTCCCAAGACATTAAGAAGTGAAACAAAAGCAAAAAGTCAAAGAGGTAGCAAAGAGAAATAGATAGGTGTAAGTTAAGAATGAGAACGAAAAAAGAAAGAAAGTAAGCGTAGGTATATATAGAGAGAGAAAAGAGAGAGGTGGCTAGTTAAAGAGAGAATGTGATGTCAGATGGTGCAGTCGGGCCACTCAGACATGACAGTCATGACAAGATGAAGCCCCTCTCTCCTGTAACATCACCCCATCATCTCCACCCCTCCCCCAGCATCTCTTCCTTCCTCCCCTCTCTCTCTGACAGCGCCTATCTGGACATCTTTTGTGAAGCAACACTGCCCCCTACCATTCAATCTCACACTGCCGCTTGCATTGCCAAACTTCTGCTGGTTTCCAACACAGGTGAATTGGAGCGCATGGAAACATAAAACACATCATTCAGCCAGTGTAGAACTATAAAAGACAATGCTCACGTTAAAATCACCAGAGTTGTTTACACTGCAAATGCTCAAGTCATTGACTGCACCAATGATTCAGTAGTAAGCTGCCTATAGACAGCATATTAAGGCATCTTAGGCATGCTACTGACGAGGGTTGTTTTAAAAGGATGATATTGCCACCTTTTCTTGGCCAAAATAGAAACTGCTGTTTCTGAAACTGAGGTGCAATGCTGAACAAAAGTGAAGTGATTGGGAAAGATATTCAAATAAAATGAGGTAGCTGGTAAAGGAAATCACTAAATTTACTGCAACAATCTCAATGAAAAACAATCACCCAAGATGATGGACTGGTAAATTTTTTTTTACTATAAATACATTTAATTAAAGTCACAACATCAAAATGTACCATTCTTTTTGTATGGAATATTGCAGTATTTATTATAAAAGATTTATCTGTGCACATCATTATTCTTCATGTGCCCTCATAATCTTTAATCAAAATAACTTTCCCCTCCCTCTAACATCTCTTCTCTTCTCTGATGACGTGTTTACTGGCATGAGGGCGGGACAACCTCTGAGTCACATGAGATCACCACGACGATTCAACAGTCCAATCAATTCCTGAAGGACAACATCAAGTCCCGTCCTACATTTTTTCGTATTTGAGAAGTCGTTTCACTCAGTGAACAATTCATCCATGCATGTTGCAATTTTAAAAATTGATCTTGTAATTATATATTATCTCTTACTGTATTTATAAGGTTGTATTGTTAGTTTAGCAACATGCTAACATCAACCTCTCTGAATCAATTGTGAGTTGGGTCTTCTGTGCATTTCATGTAAGAGATGTTATTTGTGAGGTGCATTAAGCACAGTTCTGTTTCAATTATGATGCATCTCAGGTTTTGGAACAGAACTTTATAATAGAAGCATTTTAGTATTGTTGTGTTGCTCGCTCACATTGTAGATGGGGTGTGAGGCAGGGAGAGATGTGTCAGGGTTTGGAGCTTGTGGAACAGCCTATCCTCTCTTTCTGGGATCATTTTATTCTTCCATAGCTGATCCGAAAACAACATGACATCTGCAGTACTGTGTGCTCCGTTTCGAGCACTGTGAAGCAGGCTGATTCGAGTTTTCACCGTTCTGGTTTTGTATACTACACTCAAATGGGTTTTTAGAAATGTCTCTTGGTCTGTAGTCGAATTTGCGAAAAGATATGGAGGAACCATCTGTTACTTTCCCCACCTCATTTTGCAGGAACACTCAGAGGGATAACGAAGGTTGATCTGGGTTCAGCTAAATAAACAGGAAGAGTTTTTCTTAAAGCAGATTTCTCTCATTAAAGTGTCATCAGCCATCAGTCCGACAGCATGCCTATTCAGATAGGAATCTCTCTCTTTTTCTGTCTTACTCACCATTTCTCTAAATTGTTTACTCTCTTTTTCCATTAACTGAAGGGGGAGGGTTTAAAAGTGTAACATAAAGAAGATTTGGGGTCTGTCAGCTTTGTTACTCTCTCCCTCTGGTCCTTCAGAAATCATCCCTTTTTTCTAGGTGACAGACAAGACCAGATGGAGACTAACACTACCCCTGTTATTATTATTATTCTATTCTATTCTATTCTATTCTATTCTATTCTATTCTATTCTATTCCCTGTAAATGTGCAATACGTCCTTTTTATTAGCCATTATAGGTAATAAGGTGGATAAGGTGGAATCAGTTCTTTACATGTTAAATTATTCATCCATTTTCCAAAGGCTATAGAGAGCTGCCTTGCTGTGTACTTTTTCTAAGTAGCTTCCGAAATGCAATGGAACCCCATGAATCAATGATTTTGAATCATCTACAATGATCTCTACAATACTGCTTTTCGCATGAAGCACACAGACAGTACTCAACAAACAACTGATTCCTATAGAGGTTGACATTAGCATGTTTCTAGCTAACAATAAATTACTCTAACATGCATAAAAATGCATAGCATGCTTCACGGAACTTCTAATGTAAAATGTCTAGTGAGTCGCACTTAAAGTTGGTTGTTTAACGTATCGTGGCAGTTTGGAAATGAAATGCCTGCGTGGTGCTAAAAAGTCACTCTGTCGCGTTTGAAAATAAAGTGCCACCTACTCTAAACCCTGCTCTAAACCAAACTGATAGTGTTGCCAAAAGCAAACATGAGATAAGAATGTATTTGCTGAAGAATACCCCTTTCAAGTCTTTAACTTGTTTTATCGTGTCACGTTTTATTGGACTAGTACCGAAGTTCTCTGCATCACAAGTGCAATTATGTACCTGGTGGGCTTCTGAGCAAATTTACTAGGTCAGACAATATGAAGATGAAGATGTAATGTGATGCAAACATAAAAATCTATTAGTTTACAAATCATGCACTATAAGGTAAAAGCATTTTAGGGTTGTATAGTAGTATTGTACAAGGAACTATGGATAAATAAGCCTTTATTAATTGATTATCTGCCCCTGTAATCATAATTTGTGTGAAAATTAAAAATAGTTGTAGAATTTTATTGCCACTGGTGTTCATTTCAGCTGGAAACTGCAGGGAATTCTACGTTTTTGGAGATTTGCAAAAATGTAGGTATGGGCACGTTTTTCCACAAGTTTTGGGTAAAATAGTCCTTTTAGTTGATGGATTTTTATCAGTAATAATTTCCTTACCTCATATTCTGGGATTGCACTCTCAATGCAGTCTAATGTTGTTCATGATGCATTCTTTAGCTTACTCTTGTTTTGGCTGAGAGGGAGAAAACACAATTAGAGATTTTTAGTATGTGGAGGCACCAAGTTATTAATATAACTTCAACCAGCGCCATTTCTCTCACTCTCTCTCTAAAAGCACTCCAGTTTGAGTATAATACCATATTGAGTCATGGCTCTAGCAAATGCAATTAATGAACTCTGGATTAATTACCACAAATTTCATCACAGTCTGTCCGACTGTTTAAATATGGATAAATACGGGCCAATTATTTTACTGGCCTTAGAGTTTGAAAAATAAAGTATGTCTGATAAATGGTTTTAACCTCTTAAAGAGGATACTGCACATCTACAGGAGAGGAGACGAGAGCCTGGATGCCGATTTCACATTCAGGGAGCATTGTGGCCATTGGGGTAAGACGCAGGAAGAGAGTTGATCATATGGGAACAGACTGGCTTGATTTGATGCTTGATTGAGCTCTGTTTGAAGATGTAATCCATTTCAATTGTGACGAGCAGGAAGGAGAAAAACAAACGGGGACGACAAGAGACATACATTAAAAAGGGTGCGAAAAAAGAGGGATTGCCCACGAGTGGAAGTCCTGCTCTCTTTTCAAAGTTCTGAAGCTATTCAACCTTAGCAGATAAGAGGAAGGAAGGGATGAAAGTTAAAAGAGTGCTAAAAAAGAGAGACCATAATGAGGGCCAAGGTGCAGAAAGACATTTGAATGTTCAGGGGTGGAATATGCACATCGTGTTGAAGAGGGGGAGAATTCTCTGGGGAGCTTGTGTCTTGACACTCTCCCATCGTCAGAGATACTTTGGGTGGATTTAATTAATATAAGAACAAAGTCGAATGATTCCACCTCCTCTCCCTCTCCTTTCACATTCACATATCACTTCCTGTAGCTCCTGAGAGAGTGGGCTTCTATGTGATAGCTTCACTCTCCTCATTCTCGCTTGCCCAGTTAGGTCAGAGTAGCACAATGTTTCTGTCGAATTGTTATTTTTCTTGTTGTTATATATATATATACTTTTCAGTTTTATCTGCGCCCATCTGATCTGAAGTCAGATATAAGATGTCTTATGTTGGCCTATCAAGCAAATAACCATTATCAAATGAATTTGACCTAAACAATAATCAAGTTGATTTTTATTTAAGGGGAATATTCAACGCTATCATCCGACCAATTCGTATGTATTTTACGAGGTGGTGAATTCGTACGATTTGTCTTAACCCCAGTGACGGGTAGGTTTAGGGGCGGGGTCAGGGGTAGGTCATTCGTACAAATTCATACGAATTAGGCAAATTAGAATTAGGTAAAAAATTTACGATTTAGCAAAACATTTTACAAATTCATTGTGAGAGTGAGGTTGTATGAATTCATACGAATTAGACACCTTGTAAATACATATGTAATATAAAATACACTAATTTGGGTTGGAATATCACAAAACTTCAAGAACACATATGGATCACCATCAAATAAGAAATAGATAATGAATGAATGAATGAATGTGTAGGGTATCTGGGTGAATCATTGACTCGTCCCTCTGAACACAAATAAAGCACATTCTTCCTAAAACCCAAAGTCTTTTAGAATGAATGTAAATTACGGACATTGGCATGAGAATGCCTAGATGAGACTGTTTCTGAAACATTTACGACTCTGTGATGTGTCCCAGAACACCTCACGAACTTCCCCCACTGCAGGCACCAAGCCCAGGTGGCCTGGCTAGACCTCTCAGAGATGTCCAACGCACACACATACACAAACTTTTACATTAAAACTTAGAATATAAGCCTGCCAAATGTATACAATGACTCATGTGTGTTTCCCAGTCCATAATAGTCTAGCTATGATTTCCTAGTGTATCAGTGGAACTCTTAAGAGCGTGTAGTTGTATTAAGTTGTATCTTTGTAGTTCTATTATGTGTACATGTTTTCCTTGGTACCGTTTTAATTCTCTCGGTCCAGCTGAATTGATCAGATACTGGGTATTACAGTAAAATGTATAATTCTATGTGTACCAGGTTTTGAGACAAGAAGGACCAAAAATTAACATCACTGTCAGAGTCTGGTTCTCCTTACAGGAAACCTTAACACTGATAACAGGTTTTATGACCTCCCAGAGGAATGTTTAGAGAAGTGTTGACTATCTGAATTCTAACTAGGGAGGAGAAATGAATCCTGTTAAACATATATATTCTATTATATATGCACTTGAGAATTGTATGAACATGTATATAATTTCCCTGTCTCATGATTTGCCTTTGGTGTGGTTTGGTCTATGTTTCTCGAAAATTCTAATGGGATAATGTTTCAAACTTTGCCAACTAATGTTTAACCAAATCCATTTGTGGCAAGTTTGGTCTCGATAAACTCCAATCTTCGTTCCCCATTTGTTAATTGACATTACATTTTGCTAAACTTTGTGACACACTAGTATTATAAGAATTGTGAAGATTCTTCTCTTAAAGACCCAATGAAATTAGAGTTTCAAATGCCTGGTTATAACACAAAGGGTCATAAAATCTCCCTCCAAAGGGACAGCTCCTGATTGGACCCTCTTCCAAAAGAAGGCGGAAACGTCAGGTCTTCAAAAGGACTGAACACCAGTTTATCCCTCTCTTACCTCTTACTCCTCTTGTCCTCCTCTTCATCATGTAACCATATCGCCTTTGGGTGATAATTTTTCCTTTGTTTGTTTTAAGTTTTGTTTTTCCTTTTTCGAATTCTCCTTTGTTCATCTACTCTTGCGAGGAAAATGAACTCAGCTGAAAGCAACTCTTCAGCAAATCCATCTACAAGGGACTTTCAAACTTGCCGCGGAACGAAAGCAAATGCGCGCAACGAACGAGCACGCGCCCCAAGGACACACACACACACACGCCTTCGCCTCGGCAACCTAAGAGACCCATGGTGCAAGTATTTCTTATCAAGATTTATTATGCTGTACGGTTGTTGCCTCAAAAAGGGTGATTTTGTGATTCCTTCTTGTCTCTAGTTTGAGGTTCCGTTGTCTATGTGAATTTGCTATTCTAAAGATCCTCGGATTTTTCTAAACTCCCTCTCTCTTGCATAACTGCAACTCTCTCATCTGCTCTCTCTCTCTCTCTATCTCTTTCTATGCATTTCTCGTTCATGTTTTGTTGTTTATTATGTTTGTAAATACATTTATTCTGTGTAACTGTAGTCACGATGTATAGAACGTAGTTCACCTGTATTAAATTCATTTTCATACTTTGAAAACTGCCAACCTGCTCATGTTTTAAGTCAATGAGATGTTAGATCTAGCTACAAGCTTTACAAGTGTGAATACTTAAAACAGTATTCCGTTATAGAACAGGAGGCTGTTTTTCCCGTGACCAGGGAGGATAGTGTGCTTTTCTAAGAATAACTTCCTTGAGGTTTAATAACATATTGATGGTCAGTTCGCTGGCGAACAGATTATTCGATAACGAATTAATTCCCTTAGGAGTTATCTATCATAGACAGTTGATATATTGATATTTAATTATAATGCGTTATGATTGAATGTGAATGTACACAACTGCCCTAATGTTGCCCTCCTGTATGTACAGCTAAATACAAGACGTTGCGTTTGGTTGCCCATAGAGAAAGTGGCAACGAACCCCTTTACGGGGAATTTTTATTCTGTAAGTGATAACTCATATCATAACCCGTACGATTATTGATTATGAAATATGAATCAAGTGTCGATCATACAATTCATCATTATTGAGCTATTGAGTGGATTCTTTACAGAGTTGGTGGAGGAACGCGTCGCATTTCAAACTTTTTCATGAGCAATGTGGTTTTCAATCTATGTGTATATTGTATTTGATATTGGTGCGCGCGCATTTTGAAATTGTGAGACAAGCCGCAGACACGCGAGCTCACCAGAGCTGGAAAGGCACCAAACGCCGATTTCAGTCCAGCATTTAACAGCTGCTAAAATTGTCCAACATTTTTGCCACTGTTAATTGTTTAAAGTAAACTGCAGTTCAAAACCCGCACGTTGAGAACGATGCTCTTCTCTCCAGCGCGAGACGCAAATCTGATTTTGAGCGAGACTCCTCTGGTCAGTAGTTCAAAGCCTTATGATATTATAATCGTTAGATAACGATTTAACTCCTGGTTAACGTTGACGTAGCTAATCAATCGAAAACCTAAGACTTTTGAACAGTGGTGGAAAGTAACTAATTACAAATACTTTCGTTACAGTACTCGAGTAGATTTTTCGATTTTTTCTACTTTCTTGAGTACAATTAAATTGTGGTACTTTTACTCTTACTTGAGTAAAATAAAAATAACGTATTCAACTTCTCTACATTTATTTTTCATAAAAAGTACAGAGTACTTTGACAAAGGTGCCGACGGAGCAACAGGGCAAGCTGACATTTGACAGACACTTTTCAAACTACTGCGGTGGAGCCCTGTGCTTCAGCCAATAACAGACATATCTGAAGCAGTTCAGCCAATAACAGACAGGTCTGACTCGGGTGCAAAACCAATCAAAACTTCCAGTTCGGCTGGGGGCGGGGCGTTCAAACCGCGCTTTGACATTCAATCACTGGCGCTCGTGTTTTAAATCAGTATCACTAACATTTCAATATTTCAGTGAATGTAAGTGAGTATTCTCATATTTAATTCTGGCAACTACTGAAATGGGTCATCCCATTGATAATACCAGAGCACTGAGCAGTTGAAGTAAATAAAAAAAGCTCGGCTCATAACATGGACGCAGTTATTGCATGGACAGAGCAAGAACAATGTAAGTTAAGTGTCATACATGCACACAATTAATGGTAGCCTAAAGCTCGCCCTCTTTAACAATACCGTTAAACTAAATATACGAAGCAAACTTTGTACAAAGCTGAAAAAACAGTGAAATAAGATCGCATGATTTATCTGTCAATCAGATGCATGTAAAAGTGTAGTTCATTTCTTATAGCAACAGTGGGTGCCCAGCACATTTTCCGTACAACGAGAAAAAGAGAATTTCATTTAACATGTTAACCATACCCCACTTATTTTTTTACTGGGAATTTTTTATTCATACTGTTGTAAATCTCACTTCCTCTCACTTAACCTTCTTTGCTTTCAATTATGAAATGATTCAAATCAAAACATTCAAATGATCTTACCTGGACTTACTTTTCAAAATTAGTAATAAAACAATTGCTCTTGACAACAGGGAAAGCTAATATCTATCTATATATATATATATATATATATATATATATATATAACGTGGAGCACTTTTATCATGGATGGATGCACTTTTTTGGGCTTCAAATTTACTCCAGTCATTCACTGCCATTGTAAAGCTTGGAAGAGCCAGGCCATTTTTTATATATATATATATATATATATATATATATATAATTCTGATTGTATTCGACTGAAAGAAGAAAGTCATATCTTCTAGGATGACTTGAGGGAGAGTAAATCATGGGCTAATTTTCATTTTTGGGTGAACTATCCCTTTATAGACATACATCATTCTTCTGAAAATACCGGAGATAGTTTGATGAACACAGATATATTATAGCTAGGCTATAATGTGTTTGTCTTCATGTTTCATCAGTCAAAACATCACTATTTGCATGTTATTATATCCATATAAGGCATTTCCTGAAACGTCAGAAGTTTAATACTTCTATGTATCTCGCTTGTGGACTTTCTGCGCAAGGGATGCATGTACTGGGCTTCCAGGATGAATGAAACAGATGACATGAGAGTGTTTAGTGCTCCATTTCGCTATCATATCCCCATTTTGGGTAAAAAATAGAAAAATAATAAAGTACTTTGTAACGTAGTTACTTGAGTAGTTTTTAAGCAAACTACTTATTTACTCTTACTTGAGTCATATTATATTTCAGTACTTATACTTGTACTCAAGTAAATTATTACTTAAGTAGCAATACTTTTACTTAAGTACAATTTGTCAGTACTCTTTCCACCACTGAATTTATTATTGTGATTTTTGCAGAAAATCGAGGCGTGGAATAATTCCCCATTATTGAGCTATTGAGTGGATTCTTTACAAATGAATGATGAATGAATGAATGAATGAATGTAGGATGTATGCATAACATACCTACATATACATACAGTACATACACACAAACAAACATACATATTTGTATAATATTGGCATGACCTGGATATGTTTTCATTATACTGAACCATATCCAACTTTTACGGTCTGGAGCAGGGCACTGACATTTTGTTATATAGAGTATTTGCAGTCAGGGTAGTACGTTTGTCATTTTGAGTTAGTGTGGAGAGCTTGCTGGAGTTGGTTTCGTGCCACAGGAAATGCACCTTAAAAATTTAAATATAATTTAGCAGGCTTTTAATTTATGATGTATCACATTTGTTATGACCCACAAGGTCAGACTGAGCACTGACCAGACTCATAAAAAGAATTTGTTATATCAATCGCAGAATGATTTGTGAGCTTCCATTGAAACAGCGCCACAACACAGCCTGAGTGTGTGTGTGTGTGTGGTATAATCACTGGAGCTCGGAGCACTTCTGGTTAGTAGATTAGTTTGTGTCACCAGGGGTCCCCGCTTTCCTGAGGTGCCTCTGTTATTTCTGTCTGCTTTGTTTAGTTGTGTATTTGTTTCCTTGTTTATTATAGATCCTCCAGATTGTAAAATTGTTTTGAATATAAATGCCAAACAGACTCTTCAATATTCACCTCAGGTGAGGGACGATAAAATTCGTTTCATTCGGCAGAATCTCTGAGACGCTGATTCTTAATCACCTAATATCATGCCACAATGAACAGATCGCAGAGTTGCAAGTCAATACCACCCAAGATGAAAAAGAGAGAAAGCAAAAAGTGTTGCTAATTTATAGCTAAATATGATGGAAGTAATTGGGAAGGACTTCAGCGAGACAGGGAGAGCAAACATTGGATGCTTCTCAGATGGAGTGTGATGGAACTTTTGTTCTGCCATAAGAATTCCAATATGCTCCCTCATTTCTGAGTTATGCCAGCTGTATGCCTGCTATTGTCTCTCTCTCATGGGATGCAATGTTGAAAAAGCCAATTTTAAAGCCCCCTGCATTAGCTTAACATGCCCAAACAAACTCCTACACTAAAACATTGGCACAAATTAACTAGTTGAAAGAGAAAAGAAGGTTATAAATCGCCCCCGTGCACACTAAGGTTCAGCATTTCAACAATTGGACCTTGAGCGCGCTAGCAAATATTGGTGTAGGATGATTTTAAGGGCTTACAGCACACTGAGTTGTATAAAAACATGTTTCTGTTCTAAGTAGGAACACAGTCAGCCAGAGTTGAGAAGCTAAAACCAGTCAGGACAGAGTGGGAGAGAAATCGTTGGCATTAGCTGGCACTGCAGGCTTTAACTGGTATTATCATGCAAATTTAGTTGGCACGTAATGTAAAAATGTCTACAAATGAGCTTTGGAAGAGACAGAGAGACTTTAAAGGTTTTCTGTTGTGAATCGATAAAGACAGCGACATACTTTTCCATGCACAAAACAACCTTCAACCTTCAAAGATTACAGTGAACACAAAAGGAACAAAACAGCGTGTTGTATATTAACCTGTAAACAAGAAAACCCTTTTGGACTATTGACCACCGCATGAATGGGGCGTAATCCCCAGAGCCAGAGTGTTTCTGTCAATAAAGTGTTGAGGCATTCTCTTGATAGATTTTAAACTGAGGGGAACAAGGAAGGCAAAAGGAACAAATCCACAAGCATCATCATTTTGCAAAGAATTTATAGAAGACATTTCCTTGAAACTTCACAAAGACCCTTATTCATCCTATGAACGCTGCCAGGTCCCCGAAGCACAATCCATCTACTGCTGCAGAAGTAAAGCCTCAAAAACATAAATGTGTCAGCTGACCCTCTCTGTATAACTTTGCCTCTCTTTTTTTCTGACAAACAAACAGCCATTTTGGCTCAAACAGAATGTGGAAGAACAGTACACGATCCTTACGTGTACAATCGATACAGAGCACCGGAGGGAAGATTCTCACACATCCTTTTATTGTGGAAGGCAGACAGACACATGCGGTAGCAGTTCAACAGAGATGCCAGGTCTTATGAAAAAAATTACCCTGGATCTAATCAGAAATAGCCTGAAACCAGGCCACAGTCACAAACAATATGCAAAAAATTTCGAAATCTCTATTTCTGGCATTTTTAAACAGAAATGCATGTATAGCTATATAAGGGCTTGATTTCATCCATCAGGAATTAATTGGAATGTGAAAGCCACACACTAACAATTATGAAAAAAGTTAACATTTTGAATAACATGCACTAATGAATAGAGTACAATAAGAGCAGGGACGGCATGTGTATTAAGTAGAGAAGCATAATAATAAAATTCTTCCCAAAAGCCAATAATTATTTTTATGTTATGACAGATAATCAATAAATGGCCAGAATTTAAATTATTTACTGTCATGTCTCGTTAAGTTTACAGTCGTGTTCTGTTTCATTGTCTTGTTCTGTTCTGCTTAGTTTTGTTTCAAGTCATAATTTTCAGTCACCGTTTACCTGAGGTCTTAGTTGCTGGTTAGTTCTCTAAAAAAAAGATAAGATGAAAGATAATTTATAAATGTAAAAATAGTGAAATAAGTATTTATTAAATATTCAGCATCTGCTGATAATAATTGTTTTAAAAAAATCTAAAACTGGCCAATAACCTACAGTACAAAAGGAAATAGGGTCATATGGTCAGTTTTGATTTCATGTTCATTGAAAAAGCCACCAGTTAAGTTGGATAAATGGCAATTATTCATAAAGAGGAATGTTTTCTATTTAGAAATAATTCAACTTCAACATTTGCTAGATAACGCAATAAAAGTATGGCGGATAAGTTAACAATGACGCCAAAGAGATATAACATTATTTATTTCAAAGAACATACAGAGGATCAGTGGTGCCCTTCAAAACTGCATTTCATGTGTTTACTTACCTTTTTTCTTCCCTTTACAACCTATTTTGCAATCACTGTTATGTGCCTTTCAGAGTGCTTCTGTTGGCGTAACTCTTTATTATCAGACAAAGAGAAGCCGTATAAATGGACAGATACTGGAGCCAGGCAGAAGCACTCATTGCCAGGTCAAGACAATGAAGAGTGGAGATGTGCATCCATTTGGCCACAGCACACAGAACTAACACACAAAAACAGGGAAAAAGAGGGAGAGGACTGGACTGATGAAAAGGGATACATGAATAGGAAGATAATATATTTAGGGGATATAAATGGATGAAAACGGAACAGTTGGATCAAAAAAAAAGGAAGAAATGAACCAAAACCTAGTCAAATAATACACTCAGGCAACATTTTCAACGTTAGGAAGCTGAATATGTCATATTCTTACAAACACATGGAAAATAAATAATTTATTACCGCAGATCTCAATCTTTCTTACTTCAAAGCCCCCCATTGCCCACAACAATATTCGAAGGCCACCTGTTCATGATTTTCTGGATGAGGATTAAGGATAAGATTTTAAAAACTAGAAAAAAAACCATTAATTACAAAAATGCCTATGGAGTTTGTGTTGTCATCTTGTGGCCCCCTTGAAAGCCCCCTTGTTGAAGCCCACTAGTGGTCCCCTTCCCCCTGGTTGAGAACCACTGATTTATGAATAGATGGCAGCTCAGAGAATATCTTTATCATGCTATATATAACCATGACCTTCATTCAACCAGAAGATACCAGAGGACCAATGTTGGCCAATTATAGTTGATTGGGTTGAAGTCATGACTCCCATCAGGCCAGTCAAGCTTTCCCTTGCTAATTTTAACTATCCATGTTCTCTTTAAACCTGTGAACCTGATCACTTGAACAAGAATGACTCATCTAAAAAAAGGCTTCCACTACTGGAAACTTAAAATTAAGCTAAAAGACCTCCCCGACAATGCAAAACAAAAAGCCCATTATTCATAATCAACATGACAGGTTGACAGTTGGCACACCACATTTGGGCGATGAACATCTCCTGAAAATTTCCAAACCTTAATTTGTGAGCCAGAAAACCATACTTTAGAGAATGGCGGTGCAGTTTTACAAAACACTGCAGCCAAAATATTCTGGTTCATGGTGATATTCCACTGAAATTCCATTTCCAGAGCCCGAGCCGTGATTTGTCCGTTCTGTAAGCTAATGCGCCCTAATACTTCACAGCTGTTGCTGCTTGTAGATGTGTCCAATTCTCAATAACAGCACTTACGGTTGACCCTGGCAGCTCTGGCAAGGCAGAAATTTAACAAATTTACTCGTTGGAAAAGTGGCATACTATGGCGGTGCCATGCTGAAAGTCATTTAGCTCTTCTGTATGGGTTATTGTCTTGGCAGCGGGATAGCCGACACCACTAATTAGAAAGAGTGTCCATTTGGCATTAGCATCAAGAAACAGACAGATGAATAATATCCAATGGCATCCCAAAATACTTGGCACGTGAACATGTCTATCCCTGGATTTCAAAATACTATTCCAAATCAGAATTTTAAATAACTGAAAATGAGAGCAGGAGTTCGTCAACAGATATTAAAAGATGACATGTCTCGCATAACTTCTGTTGAGTCTTCACTTAGAAGTGTTAATCAGTCATGCGCCAGTGACATATGTTTTGTTTCCACAGATGGGAGTTAAAATTACCCTTGCTTCTTTCTTTTACATACAAGGTGTACACGTCCTATAGAGTGAGAGAACGAACAGGCTACTGGGATTTCTGTGAAAGAGGTGATACACTTGATGGCCCTGAGCTGCCTTAAGAGACACGAAGAGAGAAAACTATAGAAATGCATTTATGTCTAGATTTAGTGTTTCAATTAGCAATATTAGAGTTCTGTGTGTTTGAGCTGGGAGGACAGGTATGCGCACTGGAGGGCATCTTCACTGATCATCATCCAGCACTATATAACTCTTCCCACTGCAGTTCACCATTGGCTGGTTTTGTCGTTCCCTCAAAGAACACTTACCTGACACCTTATCTGTGCAATACCTACCAGAACTATTTGTCTTCAGTCATCTGCTCCGATCTCCATTTCAGAACCTGCAACAGATGAGACCATTACTCATCCAGACATCCATTCTGAACACTATTCATCAGTTACTCACCTGCCTCCATCGTTGCAATCACATACTTCTGCAAATATAAACCTGTTGATTACTTTACCTGTGTGAATCCTTCATGACAGAAGACCAGACCCTAAACTTAGAGTATGGGTATTTCCCGCATCCATCAAAACCCAACAGATCATCTGATACGAAGTTTCAAGGATGGCTGCCCGATCAAAGTAAATGTGAAAGAGTTCCTAGAAATTTCCCACCAGGTCAACTGGACAGATGACGTTCTAAATTTTTGTGTACGGGCTTGGGCTGGACGATCCTATGCACCAGCCAGCTTCAGCCACAAAACCATGTTCATTCGCACAATACCTGGATCTGTTAAGCGGTTCAGCCTTCACCATGGGTGAGGCTGATGATTACATCGCCACTCAACCACCATCACCAGCCATCTTCCTCTCCATGCCACCTGAATGTCTTCACGCCATACCTGCCGAGCCAGAGACTGTTCATGTCAGCCATGCCTGAGAATTTGCTACCTGTTCCTGAGCCTGCTTAAGCCCACAAGCCAGCTCCAGGGTCTCGTCCCGTCGAGACCACCCTCCCAGAGCCTGGGCTCTACGCCTGAGCCCTCGTCCCGGTCAAGATGGCCGCCGCCACGTCAGAGCCTATTCCTGTTCCTGAGCATAAGATCATAACTCCACCCAAGAAATTTTTGGGTCTATAGGTCCCCGGCCTTAGTGGCCAAACCGGGCTCTCATGGAAAGGCCACGAAGGCCATAAAATAAATAATAATTGATCATTAAATTGCTATATATGGAAGCTCTCAAACACCACAGTATTTTCGTTCTGGTGTTTTCACATGTTAACAACTTTCTTGTACATAACCTTATTCTTGTTGATCACAAGAAGGTTAAGCTGTAATCATGACAAGACAAAATGCAGGGCTTCTGTAGCTGTCAGATCAACACAAATTAAATTTGCATATCTCTTGTTTCTCCTAAACTTAATAAAGCAAATCATAACATTTGCTTCAGTCTCCTGTTACTTTGAATTTTCTCCTGAGATAAATGAGAAAATACCTCAGTTTCTCACAGATGCCTTGTCATAAATCTTAATATGAACTCATGCATGTCAAAGTGCAAGTCTAATTTCTGTCCATTTTCATTCCTTTAAGAAAAACAATTTAGACAAAGTCCAAAATGTTCAGTATATTAAAGTGGGATCTGGGATATGCACCATTACTTTCAGTAACAAAATTTGATATTTCAGTGTGAAATATCTCTTCTTTTTCAGGCAGTCTTTAATTAAAACAAGAAACTAACCTTTCATTTAATCTTCGGATTCCCTGCATTGAGATTTCGGTTTTAATGTCTGCCTTTCAACTTGTCTGACATAAAAATTTACTACATGTCTCCTTATCTTGAGAAAGGGTAGGCAGTTCATTTGATGTATTGGATCGAATTCTGTTCGCATGTATATTTACTACGTGTCAAAAGGTGTCAGAATATATTGTCTCAGAATTCACTGGCAGAAGCTCTTTCATTGCACTATGATACCTCTTGTGATAAGAAGCACAGTATACCTCTCATAATCCTGAGGGGAGGGGAGCCTGGTCAAGTTGGTCTGGATTGTTTTTAGAACCAAGTTTAGTTAAACTTTCCAGTAGATCAGATTTGGAGACTAATTAAATCATCTTAAACCAGTCCAGCAAACCACCATAGGCTGGTTTAAAGTGTTCTTTTCAGCTGGTCTGTTTCCCAACACTTACTGTGGGTTAATGCTTTTACTGGATAATTATCTGATCATGAAAAGTCAAATTGTAAATGTCCTCCAGAATGAATGCAGGACCTCAGATGTGGTTTGAAATGCACACAAGATTCATTTCCAGAAAGTATAAATGCATCAGTTTTTTGCCAGCATACACAGGTTTGGAAGCCCCACAGGTGAGTGAGCAATCATGGATGAAACGCATGAATGGAGCAACCATGAAACTGGATCATTAATTGCCGTATGGGGAGAAGACAGCACTCAACAGGCAATTCCATAACTGCCATCAGCTTTATCACGGAAGGGAACAATTCCCCTAAACCCGGATCTAAACAAAAATAGAACCAAAAACAAACCACTTCTATATTTACTGTGTACAATTATTTATATCAGTTTTTTTAACAATTAGGACTCTCCTACAACTGAGGCGTCATTTTCACAACAATGTTGGCAAACAACAAGTGTACTTGTTAGCCAAGGAGACAACAGTGAAATCATGCTTGAGATAAAGGTATTATCACAGAATATTTTTTTAGAAAGTGTCTTTTCCAATCAAGCTGTAATTTTATCTATGCAAATACTTTTATGCTTATGCAAAAATTGTGATAATATTACTTAAAGAGGTCATGACATGGTTTTTGTTTTTTGTTTTATTATGTTCCCTTAGGTGCAATTATAGTATTACTATAGTTTTTTGGACAAAAACCTTTTAAAATGTTGTGATTTATGACCTTTTCCCACCCTCTGTTTCTCATCCTCTGGTTCAAACAGTCTGTTTTGGGGGTGTTTCCCCTTTAAGAGTTCAGTGTTAACGCCTACTGTTATGATTGGCTAACGTCAGTGCTTATGCACAAAAAGTAGTTTTAAGATGAAATACATTACTTACAGTTTTTGCGGCATCATTGTTGGGCCTAGAATAGTGGGCACGGCCTGATCTTTAAGCAAAGGTTTTCTGGCAAAGCCAGCGTCATACTGCGATTTGTTCTCAAAATAGTCATCCTTGAAATATAGAGAACACACGCTTAAATTAACACTGTCGTGACTGGGACGTCCATTTCTCCCTGCCGTCAGCAATTTCAAACATGTTGTTTGTCCACAGCCAGGAACAGCACATCTGCGTGGCATCGCAATCCTCTTGTAAACAGACCCACTCGCTACACGTCGACTGAACACCTGTAGGCGTGAGCCTCGCGACAACGATGCGATGATGCGAAATGAGGCGTAGTTGTCCTGCTCTTGAGGCGGTCATATGCAAACGACTGGTACGTCACTTTGTACCATCATACCATGGATCCACAACGAGCTGTATTTAGAGCTTGATTAAATAAATTGTTTGTTTATAATGGGGAGGACATCTTAAGCTATGAAACTTGCAGGAAGTTTTAATGGTACAAAGACCCCTTAAATACCATGACCCCTTTAATTGTGTGTATTTAGCATACTACCAGTCAGTATTAGATTTTTTTTAAGTATCTTACGCTAACCAAGGCTATGTACGTGTATTTGGTTTAAAATACAGTAAAAATATTGTGAAATGACATAACAATTTAAAATAACTTAAGTTTTCTATGTTAAAATAGTTTAAAATGTAATTTATTCCTGTGATGATTTTTAGCAGTCATTACTCCAGTCTTCAGTTTCACATGAGCCTTCAGAAATCATTCTAATATGCTGATTTGGTGCTTCAATGAGTGTAACTGAGTGTAACCGAGTCAACTGTAGGTCAGTGTAATAAACCCAGAATGAAACAAATGCAAAATAAAGACTTGACTTGGAAGCATGAGACTCACCGACAACAGATTAGTCAAGTCGTGTCACATTTATTTACATAGCGCTTTTTACAATACAGATTGTTTCAAAGCAACTTTACAGATATAACAGGAAAATAATCCAAAAAAAGTGTCACAGTCCAGCTTAAGTAAGTTCAGTGATGTTTCATTTTTGTTTTAAAAAAGTTAAACATTTAGTTCATTTATATATATATAGCCACTCTGGAGTAAACCGTGATGTCATCGTCCAGCTCAGTTCAGTTCTTGTATAATAGTGTCAATGCAGGCAGATCAATATTATTGTTGAATATTAAATGTTAAATTTAATGTCCCCAACTAAGCAAGCCAAGCCAATCACAACAAAGGTGGGAAAAAGGCAACAGTGGCAAGGAACCAAAACTCCATCAGTGACCGAATGAGGAAAAAAAACTTGGGAGAACCCAGGCTCCGTGGGGGTTCTCCTCAGGCCAATGAACGAACATTGTATGATTATGATTCAGGCAGCATTATATGTCAGAAGTCTGGTTTGGAACAATCAGAATATTATCCAGTTCCATCTGGTTGAAGATCATTACACAAACAATACATGACAGGGAAACATGGTAAACATTAAAGGGCTCAAATGCATGGGTTTAAATGGTTTAAATGCATGAACATGGAGAAGCACATGACAACAACAACCAATGACGAAGTAGAACTAATAAACATGAACCAATAAAAACACAGAACTAATAACAAGGTACTGTAACAAAACAATTATTAAGTTTGACTTGAAGCGACGCTGCGCAGACCGAATGGTGTATAACATTAAAGTACCATGAGAGCGAATAAAGAGCAGACGGCTCTGTGTGCTTACGATTCACTCTCATGGTACTTTGACGTCATAAACACATGACATGAAACAGGGAATCACATGACATGAAACAGGAAACACGATTGTAAAAGACATGAAAACATGAACGTGAAACCAAACCAACATGACAATGAGGAAAATGGTGCTACATTTTTTTTAAATCTTAAATGTGAAATATTTTTTAATAAGTCGTTTGATCAATTTAATGCATCCTTGCAGAATAAAAGTAATAATTTCATTTAAAAAAACTAACCTGCTAACAATGAAACAACAAGCCAAAGTAACTACCCATCTTAATCCAAAATGTTACACATGTAATTTCCATCACAAGAGCGCACAATATATTATTTGAGATGAGATTATATATTATATTTATATAATGGACATTTATTAGGACAAATTAAATAAACCGGTGCATGCGAAAAGTGTTTTAGATTTAATTTTCCAGAAGTCCGCAGGGGCAAAAGGGCCCATAGTTGAAGAAACGCCTACATATGAGTAAAAAAACAGCTAAATTACCTAAAGCCCAGTCATTCCTCAGACATGATGAATGACACAGGTGGAGAGTCATTTAGCCAAGTACTACACTAACTGATGTTCAAGTTTTAAACTTCAAAGTGATTTACTTGTCTTGTTAATTATGATAACACACACGCATACACAACACAGTGACTCATGGACAAATTAGAAATTTTTACTAGCTTGTATTACCCACTGTGCCGTTATTTATAAAGATCATTTGTCTGTTCACATATTTTTAAGAGCGCCATCATTAAGCATGTCCAGCTTTTATTTGGGGTTGCATCGAAGTGTATGCACGGCAAAAACGATTAACTAGAAACACTCGATAATTTTACAGTTATTTATGAGTTCATTACAACTGCTTTCACCTGTTCCCAATAAACTCCTGCGCCCGCTTATAAACATGAAATATCATGTCACAGTAAACGGATTAAGAGAAGATGAAGTAATTAGAGCAAAGCAAATATGATCACGTCAAATAATCACAGAAGAAAATGGGGCAATCGAAGGGAGAAAGAGAGCGAGTTCTCCAACAAGTTTCAGGGTAATTATGTGTATGCTGGACATATGTATATATTCATACAATATATATACACTCATATAAATATATGCTATCCATAATATGCCTAATAAATATGTTAATTATGTCTATAATTGTGTTGGTATTATATAAAAGTAATTGCATAATCATAATGTAAAGAATACCTCTGATGGTATACCTCATAATGTGAAGAATCGGATTGGTCAGGCTATAAAGGCCTATATATTATATATTACACCAAAGTTTAATGCTTTACAACATAATCGTATACATTACCATTTGCCATACCATTACCTTATTCTACTAACCAGAACCCTAACACCTAACTCTAATGTACCAGTCTACTATACAGTCTAAGACAATCAAATATATATTAAACTTTTTTTTAATGTGTGTGTGTGTGTGTATGTGAGTGTGTGTGTGTGTGTGTGTGTGTGTATAAGTATAGTTGTCAAAATGTGGAATTCACCCAGCATATTACAATCTTGTAATACAATCTCAAAGACTAACACCTATATTTCAACATAACACCTTTCTCAAAAAGTGATGAAAAAAAGGCGATGCTGTTAAGATGGTCCTACAGATCACGCTTTAAAATCACGGGGTGAGTGTTGTTGTTTTTTTTTTTTTTTTTAAGAGATGTTCAAAGTCTGTTATACTTTCAAATATGACATCTTGGCTTTACCCATCACTTCTCAGCTCAGCATCCAGAGATGCAAAGAAGATAGAGAAAGAAAGAGAGACAGAGAGTCTAAATCAAAGTCAGAAATCTCCTCCCACCTGTTATCACCCGTGTGGGTGGAGTACACGCGCACACAAACACACACACACACACACACACACACACACTCACATGTGCTGAAGCTCACAGTCTCCAGGGTGGGAGCTTGTAATTCTGTTTAATCAAATGCCAAAAAACTCTGACTCAGAGAGAATGAGGAGGAGAGAGAGTGACTAGCAAGGGAAATAGAGGGAGAGACAGACGGTTAATATTCGTGTGCATGCCCATAAGGCAGTAAACTGTGTGTTCTGAGGTCAATGCACTGAACAGCGGGTAAATTTATAGTATATTTCCACTATAAACTAAAAAAAAATTTACACATTAACACTGGCATAATATGTAATTTATCTGCAAAGTGTTAAGATTTTGCAATGGTCACATCAAGAACAAGAATATGCATTGTAGTAGGCCTAACTGTTTTAGAAATGGTACACTTCTGTATGTTTAAGACTGTCAATTTAATATGCTATTCTAGGGCAAATACATAAAAAAAAATATATTAAAAAGTACAACATTTAAACTAACCCCTGACCTTGTGATTATTTCCGTTAAATTAACTTAACTAGTAATTATGCACTATTCACTATCATAGTGCAGTTAATTCATCAACACTTGATCCATTAATACTAACACTTTATCTTCTATTCTATATCTATCATCGTAAAAAAAATAATAATAATACAGGTACTGCGTTAGATTAAATTGGGAAGGGTCACTTGCATATTGTTGTCCTATTGTTAGTTTAACTGCTTCTATTGTTCTCATTTGTAAGTCGCTTTGGATAAAAGCGTCTGCTAAATTAATAAATGTAAATGTAAATTGAAATTGAAATTAAATTAATTAAAATTCTCAATCAATTATACACACACATTTCTGAAACTACTGTTATTTTTTAATGAATTGGGTGACTACATGATTCAATGACATTTTCAGACATACAGTCAGGTAACTTGTCCCACCTAATGGCGTATCAATGCAACCTGCAGAAAAAGTAAATTAGTTGCTAAATGAGTATGTTGTCCGCAAGTAAACATTTGCTGGTGAACAAAATAGGCAGTGAACCAGCACCTTACCAATAAAAACCAGCCTGGAATATCATGAAAGTCTATGGATGGATGGATGGATGGATGGATGGATGGATGGATGGATGGATGGATGGATGGATGGATGGACGGACGGATGGACTGATTGATTGATAGATGTCCCAAAATGTCTGAATGTATCCTACAACATATTTCAGCCAGGTGCTAAAAAATGCTGAAGACAGTAAGATAATGGATTGTTACATCTACTAAAATTCTGCTACATCACAGTTGTTTCTATGAGCGAAGCAGAGGAAATGCCCTTTAACTGCCCCACCGCAAATCACTTTGCATAACAGTGTGTGCTAAATGACTAAATCCACAATGCACTCACTTATCAGCACAAACTGTATGGGTTCTTTTAGACAAGTGGCTTGACAGTGATCTCTATAGCCCCCAGGCAGTGGCACTAGAGCTGAGAGGTGCTTCGGCTATCATTAAAAAAGCTAAATCATGAATATGTCAATTCTATGCTTGTTAAGAAGTTTAAGGATTACTGACACATTAAAAAGAATCCATCTTCTCCATGAGCTTTTTGTTGCAAGTTTTCCCTCCAAAAGGGCATCTCAAAGTTCAGAATATATTATGCAGGATGATTAATGGTGCTTGCCTATATAAACATTACTATTATAACTGTTTATACTTAAGATTGGGTTTGAACAAATATTAAAATGTGTTGCGTACCTCAAATGGAGGGACCAAGCCTTCAAGACCAGAATATCATTGATAATTTGATGGTAACCAAAGAAGAACATGAATATTTAAATGCTACCAATCCCGATCTGAATTGTAACTTGCGATGCAGCTTGAATCATAATGACATCGTGTTCGTTGATTGGCCAGAGGAGAACTGCCCCCCCCCCCCCCCCATTTATTATAAATAAAGGTGACTCGACATATTCTACAAAAAATTTAAAAATGTAAACTTGTCTTACCTTTTGAGACTCAAGTAGATGCCCAATACTACACGCTTTGTGATTTTGCCAACATTGCCCTCAATTTGGAGTTTTAGTTTACCAAAAGTTTTTGTTTGGCTGTAGTTATACCCTGACGCAGCAGTAATATTTCATTTGCGAACCGTTTAAGACTTTGGCTGAGGTGAAGTTGAATTTTTCATTTGTACCAAGTGATGGATGATATGTCAGAAAACATGAGAATTGATAGAAAACTCTTTTGTAATGTAAATATAGAAATCTTCAGCTGCAGGAATTAATGTATTCATTTTATTAATCTCTATTTTTACATTTCTCTCAGATATCCCCCTCCTCCCTCCCGCTAAAACCTTTGCAAACCTGCATTCCAGATTCTTTCATCTCGTCTTCCCATTATCTGTTCACTTCTCATCTCATCTCCTCTCCTCTGGTTTTGGCTGCTGTTTAATAAACCTCTGATTCATTCTGCAAGCTCTCCGTCGGCCCCCAAACACCTGCAGAACAGCCTTTCCACAGAAAAAGTGCACGCATCTGAGAGAGAGACAGTAAAAGGCAAAGAAAAAAAGAGCACAGATACAAATACCACTTAACAACATAATTACCACTGTCCATGGGAATTCAAAATCCGGTGGCCAGAGCCAAATTCTGCGTATCTAAAAGAGGTTTCGCATTCGAAGAGAATATATTCAGTGTGTCCAAACTACCGTTTCCCTCAGGGCTCCTAGAGGAACAGAGTGAGACACATCTAAACACAAAATAAGATGTTTCAAATGAGTTTCACTCCCCTTTGTGGCATCTAGTGTTTTGTTGGCCTGCACCAGAGAAGCCCTTGAGAGCACATAAACGTAACCAGTCTGTTTCTGTGGTGGTCTGAGACCACGGATGCATGTTTGGCAGTTGAGCACTCAAATTTTGAGCCTAAAAGCAGCAGTGCTTTCAGGCAGCAGAAGAGCATATTATCCAGTATCTGAGAGCACTCCTCTACCTCTACACACACACACACACACACACACACACACACACACAGTGCGAAGCGGACAGTGTAGCTAACTGATGATAGACTTCAGCTCGCAGCCTCAAATCCATATGTAGGGCCACAGCCGGTCAGCCAAGGCTGAAATTGCAATTAAACAGTAAATTACAACTAGAATTGCTGTGGTTTGTGAGAGGTTTTAACTTTACTGTAACTTTGAACGGAAACTTTGCAATAACCTTCAAAAGTGACCTGTGGGACAATCTGGGGTGAACTTTAGTCCGCAATTTCTGTGTTAATGCAAGGGGTACACACACTCAAGATATACCATTTATCAATGAACAAGAAAGCACAAAGCCTATTTGGAAAATGAAACAGGACAAAAGGAAACCTTCAGCAAGAAATAATCTTTCACCTTGAGAAATACTGCGGCTGAATTATTCAAAGGGTTGGAGCAGTCACGAGAGTGTCAATGATAATAAAAACATTGGACAAAATGTATTTTCACTACTATTATACAGTACATGCAGAAAAATTACAAGAAGTGCAAGAATGTTTGTAAGAGTGTTACTGTAAATCTACCACAGGTGTGTGAGGAAGATTTGAATTGATTACATCAATTACCAGGCCGGTGCAAAAATCATGAGAACATAAATTATAATAAATTTTTACATTTGGTCTTGACATTAAATAATTATTTTTGTCCAATTATTGCAATAGTAAAAAAAAAAATAAAAAAAAATCAGGTTTACACATTTAACAATACTCTTTGTTAACTATCTAATTAAAATATTTAATTTCATTTCAAGTATGTTTATTTACTATTACTACTAATACTAATTGTATTAATTAAATATATAATTGATTTATTTTATTTAATTTTTAATTTATTTGTAATACTTTTTATTTAAATTATTTTATTCAATTTAAATATTTTTTCCCAGATATAATTTTACAAATATTTATAATTCTTCTTTCCTGTGCTATATAAATGGGTAATACAATACAGAACATGAAAATATATAGCAAGTTTTGTATTTTAAGAAGGAGGTCTCTTGCAAGGGGATCATCATGTTCGGGGGTCCATGGCATTGAAGAATGTCATTGTCAACAGTCAGTTAGATTTTCATATTTGATTTAAGCATTGAAACATATTGTGCGACTAAACAGTATGCCATGAATTCCAATTCGAAAAATATTATGAAAGAAGCCAGAAATAATAACATACATTGTTTAACATTATAGCCTCGGGCAACCCATAATACTTTCCGGTCATTTCTCCAATATGAGATGATATTTTGTTCATTATTCAAAGGGTAGTAAAAGCTCTCGCTGTTCTATACTGAGGAAGTAAAAAAAGAACATCACATGTCTGTATGGGGGAAAATGCAAAAACAAACTGATTGTTAATTAAGACTTATTCGCACCTGATGTCGCTGACAGTGAAAAGACAGCTTAAAGATACAATCTCCTTCCTGTTTGAAGAAGCATGAATGATAAATAAAGTTAGCAGTTTGTAATAGAGTGTAGCTGCTATCTGCATGAAAATTAAGACATTATAATAATCCCATAATCATGAGACTGTTTGCATTAGAGGTTTCCTCAAGAGACATGATACTAATGCTGACTCTGCCCTTATGATACGATTAAAGGTTGTATCAGTGATTTCAGGCCCAAAAATGAATGTCTAATCTTTCCTAACGATCCGGTAGCTGCCCACCCCATAAGCATGCCGTCAAAAAAACAAAAATAAAGTGTTCCAACCAATCACCGACAGGGGCGGGTGTTGTGAGGTTTTGACCTCGTGCACGGCTGGACGCGAAGTCGGAGCAACACCCGCCCCTGTCGGTGATTGGTTGAAACACTTTATTTTTGTTTTGAGTGGTGGTTGTACGCATTTGTTTTTGTGTGCAGATCTCAGAGCCTAGGCTGCCTACAGAGACGCGTTTTTTTGACGGTATGCTTATGGGACGGGCAGCTAGCGGATCGATAGGAAAGATTAGACATTTATTTTTGGGCCTGAAATCACTGATACAACCTTTCAGTATCCATATATCATAACCCAGAACTATGGATCAAATCAGCAAACTGTCACCATATTGGTCAGTGTCTGGCGTGGCTCAATAAGATATGCACACAGATGTACATTCACGCAGACACATGCATATTAAGATATCAAGTCCATATTTCATGAGGAACATGCTGTATTTGTCCTTCCTGTGCTCGATAAATGTTACATGAGATCTCAGTGCTCCCTAATCAGAGTCTGGGCTCTATACATATTCAAACCGGGAGAGGAATTTACATGACCTGGAATCACATGCAGAAAAACGTTATTGTGTTTACACACAAGCTCTCTGTTGTAAACAATTCCCTCACTGTGGTTCTACAGAATCGCAGATAAGATCCACACGCATACTTTGGCAGTTAAAGCACTCTTGATGCTGTTGAGGGGATAATCTGATGCCAGAGACGAGGCTGATGAGAGGATCCATTAATCTGCTGCGTTAGTTGTGAGATGCTGGAGGCACTATCCCTCTATCAGGTTTTCTGCATTTAACACACAACTGTGTGACAGAAGTCTATTATTACTCTTGCAGAAGACTTTACAGAACTCAGTAGCTGCGCAATGCGAAATCAAACAATGGACAATTAGGAAACACTGAAAGTGCACTACATACCATGCTAAGATACAATCTACTATATTTTATTTACAATAGCATGCTATTCTAAGCTACATTGTACTATTTTAGTAGTTACACTATACACAATACTATATTACATTCTGCTTGGCTAGACTATACTGTAAGCCACACTATATTATTATATACAGTATTATACTGTTATGCTACATTATGATATTTTATGCTAAGCTATTATGCTACATTACATACAATATACTATGTTAAGATAGATTATAAGATCGATAGATGTTTCCGCCGCAGAATAAAACAAATCTCCCAATTCTCACAATTCAAACTTTTTTTTCTCAGAATAGTGAGTTTATATCTTGCAAGTCAGACTTTAAAACTCGCAATTGCGTGTTTATATCTCACAATTCTAAGGAAAAAAGTCAGAATTGTGAGTTATAAGTTTATAATTGCGAGACAAAGTTTTAATTCTGACTTTTGTATCGCAGTTGCAAGTTTATATCTCACAATTGTGAAAAAAGACAAACTTAAGTTAAAAAGAGTTAAAAAGAGGTAATTCTGACTTTTCTCTCAGAATTATGAGATATACACTTGCGATAACAACTGCGAGAAAAAAGTCAGCATGAGATTTGTATCAAACAGACTGAGTGAACAGAGAAATGAGTCCAATAATTTAGATGCATCATAAATGCACATTTTGCCTCTGACCTATTAACACTGTAATTGTGCAACTGTTTTTCCTTATTATCTATAATAAAAGAGCTTATATTGTAAACTCCACTTTTTGGATACTTTAATATGTATACTCTACACATTTTCGCCACAATGTATAGCATACAAAATTAAATGTTATTTTGTTTAGATTAATTAGTAAGATATCTGACTTACCAGTTTACCATATGGTACAGGTAAAGTTAATAAGGACAGCTTCAAAAAATTGCATAGTATAATATAGGACAAAGTATTTGGTAAATGGCACGATTAAGAAGACATAATTATTGGATCCTTAAAACCTAAAATAGGGGCCCATTTCATCAAAATATTACTCCAGCCAGGCAACCAAAGTTGGCAACTCTGCACTATGCTATATTAAACTGTACTATAGTATAAGTTACACTAAGTTGCATTGTGCTACAGTATACTATGCTAAGCTACACTAAGATTTACTGTATACTGTAAAAACATTATTATGTGTTTTGTAAAATACTTTACAAATTGTGTTTATTTTGTCTGTATCTAATATCACCCAGAAATACTTATGCTTGGGCATGCACATTTATAAATGCATTTTCAGTAACACTTGACATTCCAACATATGATCCAAAATTCTGAATAATACAGGAATATTGCAAGCTTTTTTTTATTTATTGTTATAAATTAACCTTTATTTAACCATGCAGGCAAGTCACTTAAGAACAAGTTTTTATTTTCAACAACAGCCTGGCAGTTGTTGCAAAGTTATTGTTATTATTTTTTTAGATTTAAAAAAAGAAAGAAAAGTGGCTGATCTGGTTTGCACAATGCCTACATAATTGGAATATAACCCAATTCTGATTACTAAATCGAATATTCTCCTATTCTGTTAAACTACATTATAACTATGCTAAGTAATGTACTGTTTAACTAACTATAGTGTGCTAAGCTACACTATACTAAAATATATACAACTTTACTATATGCTTTACTATATTATGCTATCCCTTACAAAATAATACTACAGTATAACTGTCAAAGTACAACAGCAGTAAAATCTTAGTACAAAGAAGTAGAATCAGTAGGCTAAAGTCCAGTATAATGACGTGCACGTACAGTATAGCTGCTGTTAAGTGATACACTAATAAGCTACACAATACTAAATTATCTGCATACTATGTTATGCTACACTATACTACTCTACTATAAGCGAGGCCATGCTATCCACCTTTTTCTTCATTTCCCATGATTCATAGCGGGTTCAACTGACTAAACGGTTTTCTACTTCCGTTTGAAGTGTTTGTTTATAGAATGCTAGCACTCTAGTCGAGAAATTAGAAAAATATCAGTCTACACATGCGTTTTATATTTAATATGAGCGAAATACACATGTGACATGACACAACAAATCTTTAACTTTTAGGTGGCAAAATATTTTTTTAGTAATTCTATGAATTACACTGCGCAAAACAAAAGTAATACTAACCGGATGAAGAAGGGTCGGCCTCCACAGAACATAAAATAAGCCTATTCTTTTTATTTTATTTTCCGTGTTCACATTTATGAGGGGAAAAAAACTATGTTACGGACGTGATAGTTCTACAGACATGACTGCTCTGAAAGCAACTATAAAACTTTCACAGAGACCTCAAACAGAAAGCACAAAGCCTAAAGTGAATTTAGTTTTTTTATTAATTGAATCTTAATTTTAATCAATGTTTCATCAACCAATTGCCTGGATTTAATAAATAAGTAGTAAACATAGTAGAAAATAGATCATCATGACATGGAGGCGCCGGCGCGTGAACTGGACTCTCGTCTAATTAATGAACCAAAACTCAGCATACAGCGCATTTCTTTACTGAAGCACGGAATTGTATTTTTGAAAGCAGAGGTAGACAGGAGTCATAGTGATAACCGGCCTAAGTTTATTGCTTGGGTTATGCTAAAGTCGGGGGTGATAGAGACTGTTGGATGTCCATGTATTGTATTAGGGAGATCGTGCAGTCATGCAGCAGCTATCCTTTTGGAAGGTATGAAGAAAATAAAAAAGTTCATTTTGTTTTTATCTGTGATTTAATAAAAAATAACGTGATCAGATCACATTTGATGAATATTTTTTTCGATTTAGTTTAGCGATGTGGGGATGACACAATCTGAAACACATGGCAAAAGCATATAGACCAGATTCGAACCGGAAGTTGGCAACCGGAGTCGTAGTCATGGCAGCGCGCATTGTTTAGAGCAGAAAAAGGTGGATACTATGCTCTTCAATCGTTTGACTTTTCAAACTGACTGTATCTAATATCACCCAGAATTGCTTTTGCTTGGACATCATGCATTAATTAATAGAGCGATTAATAGAGGGGTGTTCCAGCTTTTTATCAGATTTCCATCAAATTGAATATTATGCTTATGGTAATCAAGTGTACATGATGCTTAAATAATTAGAATATACCCAAATTCTTGTTACTATGGGAATATCACAAGAATTTCTGTGGCTAGAGATCTTTTTAGTCCAAGTGCTGTGTTGCAAGTTTTTGGATTTTTCTTTTTATTCTGCTCTCGCCATGTAAAAAAGACAACAAACATTGGCCTTGTGATCTGGTCACTCGTTTTAATGACCAATATCTCATGAATTATTCCACCGGACTACACTCTGCTGATCCTCACTTACATCTCTGTCCCAATTTGTTTTCATAAGGGTGCTTTAAAACTTAATTTTTCAATTCTCATTCCTATGAGCATCCTTTGCTGTGGGAATGTTTATAAAGTAGGGAAACAAAATAGATACCTCAAAATAATGGGAGAAAAATGCCTTTGTCAGGCTAGCCAAGATGTTCAAACTATTTTTTTTTGATCTAGCACCACAGATCAATCAACCTATACGGCTTATTTATCTTATAATGGAAAAGAAGAAACTTCTATTTTAACTTCACCTTTAAAGTATAAAATCGTAGAAGATTAGAGAACAGAGAACACGTCACGTGTTATGACTGTAACCTTTGTTCCCTGAGAAAGAGAGAACTGCGTCGAATGACACTTTGGGGGAACGCCCCTCAGCGTAGCGCCTCTGAAGCATGAATGAAACTAAGCCAATCTTGATTGGTGTTGCGTCATGACGTAACGTGTGACGGCATATGTGGAAGCTACAAAAGGACGCTGGCACACAACAGAGTAAATTTTCAAACGAGTCATAAGCCGTTTCGTTGTGACGTCAAGACGAAATATTAGCTTGTTGCGACACCAGGGAAACCTTAACCTCAAACCGGTTGCTGATCCTGTGGATACTGGAGAGCCTCGTGTCGAGGAGACGCTGTGCACTACAATGTGACAGTAAAGAATTTTTTTTTTCCCACTACCAATGTTTATATTACATCAGTCATTCACGCTAGAGCTCGGCTATTAGTTACCTCAAACTGAGTAGTGAATCACTGAAACGTCCTGCTCAAGTCGTCCTTGCGATGGAGGTTTGGATTGAATTTATGGTTCTTCTTCTAGTGTTTCATCATCGCGCTCGGATTTATATGGTAAAATCAACGTCATTGTGCGTTACGGTGTAGAAAGCCTCAGGACACTAAGAGCTGTCGGTGTTACGGCAATGGGAAGGACGAGTGCTGTACGCGGTAAACCAATCATAACAGACTGAGCTGTCTGGCCAATCAGAGCAGAGTAGCTAGCGGAAAGGAGGGATTTAGAGACATTGATTCATTTGGCGAGTCGTTTGAGAATCATTGAAAATCTGGTGATGTGTAAATGTATATTATGAGAAAATGAAACAGTTTTCTGACGTTTGATGCATGCAAACCTGTTGTAGGAGACTGCAAAACAACATTAGGAAACTTTAAAAAAATCCATGATAGGGGCCCTTTAACTAAATCACAAACATAACTAAACTAACAAACAAACATACATACATACATATATAGTTAAACGGGTGAGTGATAGAATGAAATTGGAAGCAGGTAATGGAACTATGGAGAAGATCCATTTTAACTATGAAAAGAACCATCAGCTTATCTTTTTTCAGAGCACTTCATTAAAATTGATACCTTGCATAGCTTTGTAATGTGGACAATTCTTGAAGTTGTTGAAAATGGAAGTCGTTGATGGTTCCGTGAGTGTCAAATGTGGAAGTTTGCTGAAAGTTCTATCTCTCCATGAGCGCATGCCGGGTTGTGAGGAGAGGCCTCTGAGAGGCCACACAGAGCAGCCAGGAGAAGGGAGGAAGTCGGAAGAGTTGATGGTTGGAGTCGTTGTAAACTGGAGAATGACCTTGCGCTCCCTGGGCGGTTCAGCGCAAAAAAGGAGGCGTGTTCCGGCGCAAACAATCCCTGGTGCTATTTTGCAGTTCCAGAAAACAATTGCGCCACTGACCAGAAAAAACCCAGTCTAAAGTCAGTGGCGCGTTGAGCGTACATTCAGAAACTATTTTAAGCGCGCATGCTTGGTCATAATACAGAGTGTGAACAACGTGCATACACTGTAGATGATTCTCTCATCTACACAGATGCATTTTCCTTTTTGCAGATGATACATTATTATAAGGAAAAATATTAAAACACGAGGGAAATCATTGTGGTGTCCATGACGATGGGAAAAATAGGCATAAAGCTTACATATTTACCCAAATTATTATATGCATGTATAACCGAATCTAATTTGGGTGGGTTTGTCCCATCCCCAATGTCACTTCTCTTTCTTTTACAGCCCTGACGAGAACATCGATCTCCTCGGCTGTGAACCGATTCTGAAGCGCGCCTGGTAAATGCGCCGTTATAATAGTATTGCGCCATGGAACAAGCGCACCTCGTTCATCATGCTCTTAAAGGGAATGTGATATGGCGCTCTGATTGGTTTATTTCACGTTACACCCAAACCACACCTATGAATAATGAAGCTACTTCAGACCAACCCCTTTTAAACTTGCGTCAGGCGCAAGAGTCATTTATCCCGCCCGTAAAATAGCAACAGCGCCCAAGACCCACCCACAAAGTTACTTGCGCTTCGCGCTTGATACTTGCGTTTCAGAACGTTAAAAAAGGAAGCAGCCGTGAAGTCCAGCAGTAAAAGCCAAAAACGAAAGAAGAGAAGGCATAGCCTGTGTATCGGCAAAATGGTACTATAATTCAGAACAGGGGGGTTGGACACGTGCAAAGAATGTGGTCTTTTCCACGAGTTGTGTAAATCGGGAAAGAACGGCAAACCCCGGTGATGAGGTTGCTCTCTGTTCTGCAGTAAGCGCTCGTCCAACTTGCTTTTCACAAGCGCTTCCTGCCTCTCATGTGGCCGACTGATATTAAGACGGGCCACAGCACGAGAGACAACCTCCACCAGCTCCTCATATGCAGGGACATGGGGTGGCGAATCATCCCCAAAATCCCCACCTTCGATGATGAGCACATCCACCTCCTCGGAGGCAGACAGCTCAAGCAAGGTGGGAGAACATCGAAACTGTCAGAGAAATCTCGAGAACGTGCCTCAGTTCGGGATCCCCTGTCAGATCCATCTGCGAGCCCCATGAAGAGAGTTGCCGCGCCGCACCACGGGGCTCACGAGCCTGGCCATCCTCATTAAAAATGGCCAATGCACACACATTCGGTGTGTGTCCCCACCCGTAATGTAACGAGGGCAGGGATGCGCACACTTCCTGAAACTTGCACTCGCCATCATATATTGTATATAAATGCTTGTGACTAACACACAACACCAAATAAGACGTACAAAAACAGAGAGCGCTTTCTGAAGAACAGAAAGCTAACACTGTTGTGTGCCGGCGTCCTTTTGTAGCTTCCGCATATGCCGTCACACGTTACGTCATTACGCAACACCAATCAAGATCGGCTTAGTTTCATTCATGCTTCAGAGGCGCTACGCTGAAGGGCGTTCCCCCAAAGTGTCATTCTACGCAGTTCGAGTTCCCTCGAAAGGGAACATCAACACTATAAAGCGCCTCTAAGAACAGTGGAGCAGTTCTTGGAAAGACGAGAGAAATACACAAAAGTTCAAGAAAACTAGAAGACACACTGAAAAAAAAGGGGGAATAGAGAGGGACAAAGAGAGAAAAACGTATTTCGTTAGCCGGGTCAGGTTGTAATGCTGCTCTCTCTGTCTATGTCTTATCCACAATGTCTGCCTCAGACACAATTGCACATTCATTTGATATCTGAGAGCTGGTTCCTCGAAATCACTTTCTTCCCAGCAAGCTCTCGTCTGGTTCTTCCCCAAGACAGCATCCCTCTATCTTGTCATCCTCCTGTGGCATCCATTACACACACAAGCATACGAACATACTCACACACCAAACCGACAGGAGATTGCTTGCCACAGCAAAGAGCAGGATGCATATTCCCCAGAATGCACTAGAGTTTCTTTAAACACAGCCACAATTTAATGTTTCATTTCCTTCGACCCCCTTCCAATCTCTATACTTTCCCTTCCCTCCTCTCTTTGCATCTCTCCTGCTGTTATTTTGCCAGTGTCTTGCTATCTCCCTCGCCAGTGTTTGGTTTTCAGTGACATGTTTTTGCTTTCTCTAATATACCTGGGCGTTATCATGGCATCATCCACAGATACAGAGAAAGGCACAAGAGAAGGAAGGTTAGAGAGAAAATGGGAAGGAAGCAAAGAAACTGACTTCAGCCCGTCAAATAACTACTTTTAGGAGATTAACATTCTGTCATCATTCACTCAACCTCGTATTGTCTCAATTTCAGCAGAATAAAAAAAAAAAGATTGTTTAGCAGAATGTTCATGTTGATCTTTTCTATACAGGTCCGTCTAAAAAAATGTGCATATTGTGATAAAGTTCATTATTTTCCATAATGTAATGATAAAAATTAAACTTTCATATATTTTAGATTCATTGCACACCAACTGAAATATTTCAGGTCTTTTATTGTTTTAATACTGATGATTTTGGCATACAGCTCATGAAAACCCCAAATTCCTATCTAAAAAAATTAGCATATCATGAAAAGGTTCTCTAAGCGAGCTATTAACCTAATCATCTGAATCAACTAATTAACTCTAAACACCTGCAAAAGATTCCTGAGGCTTTTAAAAACTCCTAGCCTGTTTCATTACTCAAAACCGCAATCATGGGTAAGACTGCCGACCTGACTGCTGTCCAGAAGGCCATCATTGACACCCTCAAGCAAGAGGGTAAGACACAGAAAGAAATTTCTGAACAAATATGCTGTTCCCAAAGTGCTGTGTCAAGGCACCTCAGTGGGAAGTCTGTGGGAAGGAAAAAGTGTGGCAAAAAACGCTGCACAACGAGAAGAGGTGACCGGACCCTGAGGAAGATTGTGGAGAAGGACCGATTCCAGACCTTGGGGGACCTGCGGAAGCAGTGGACTGAGTCTGGAGTAGAAACATGCAGAGCCACCGTGCACAGGCGTGTGCAGGAAATGGGCTACAGGTGCTGCATTCCCCAGGTCAAGCCACTTTTGAACCAGAAACAGCGGCAGAAGCGCCTGACCTGGGCTACAGAGAAGCAGCACTGGACTGTTGCTCAGTGGTCCAAAGTACTTTTTTCGGATGAAAGCAAATTTAGCATGTCATTCGGAAATCAAGGTGCCAGAGTCTGGAGGAAGACTGGGGAGAAGGAAATGCCAAAATGCCTGAAGTCCAATGTCAAGTACCCACAGTCAGTGATGGTCTTTATGGAGATGAAGATTTCATTTTTCAGCACGACCTGGCACCTGCTCACAGTGCCAAAACCACTGGTAAATGGTTTACTGTGCTCAATTGGCCTGCCAACTCTCCTGACCTGAACCCCATAGAGAATCTGTGGGATATTGTGAAGAGAAAGTTGAGAGACGCAAGACCCAACACTCTGGATGAGCTTAAGGCCGCTCTCGAAGCATCCTGGGCCTCCATAACACCTCAGCAGTACCACAGGCTGATTGCCTCCATGCCACACTGCATTGAAGCAGTCATTTCTGCAAACGGATTCCCGACCAAGTATTGAGTGCATAACTGAACATTATTATTTGAAGGTTGACTTTTTTTGTATTAAAAAAACACTTCTTTTATTGGTCGGATGAAATATGCTAATTTTTTTAGATAGGAATTTGGGGTTTTCATGAGCTGTATGCCAAAATCATCAGTATTAAAACAATAAAAGACCTGCAATATTTCAGTTGGTGTGCAATGAATCTAAAATATATGAAAGTTTAATTTTTATCATTACATTATGGAAAATAATGAACTTTATCACAATATGCTAATTTTTTTAGAAGGACCTGTACAATGAAAATGATTCTGTGGTGAAGTAAATACTATCAGAAAAAAAGTTTTTAGATTAAATAAAGTCTATATTCGTACTAAATTTAAGCTTGTATAAATTAAAACGTAAATATGATCAACTTTGTAAAATTAATAAGGTTGCATTTTTCACTGTTTTTCAGCTGTATTTACACTGTTTTATCATTGCTTTTGTTCTTAGGTTTAGTGACTTACTGTTTTGTGACATCTGCAGTTAATTTTCTACTCCAAATGGCGCATTCATACTCAAAAAATTATCCAACGAATTTTACCGTTATTGTGTATTGTGTAAGATCTCTGTGTTCAGGTGGATACATTTCTTCTTTTAAGTAGGTATGTTGTCTACTCTACACAATATCTACTGTATAATTTACTTAGATGATCTAAGTAAAGCATACACTTTAAAAGCATGGCTTAAATCAGTGTTATATTGTTTAAGTAAAATGTATTTGAAACAGACTATTGCAAAGTAAAATTCAATTAGGTAGAAATTACTCAGCAAACTTTAACTGGCCAAAGGAAAGATACTTATTTCTTTGTTAATTTTACTTAACTAGTAGATTTCCAGCCATAAAGAGCCGTCAAAACTGGCAATTTAAAAAAATCACATAAAAGTATTCTATCCTTTCACTATATTCCAAACCTTCAGATGGCAGCATTTTGATTAACACAATTTAACATATTTATGTTTCTAAGCACAGAAAATCTCCTAAAAATGTGTTTTCCAGACAGCTAAGATTTCCAAAAACATGTGAGTAAGTAAATGATAACAGCATTTTTATTTATTTTTTATTTTTTATTTTGGGGGGGGGGGGGGGGGGATCAATACTGTTATTCAGGAAGGAGGCATTACATTGATCAAAAGTGATTGTAAAGATGTTTACACGGATAACAAACAAAAATCTATTTCAAATCAATGCTGCTTCTTTCCATTCATCACAGATTCCTGACATTTTTGAAGGATCATAATGTGACACTGAAGACCAGAGTAATGGCTTTGCCATTACAGGAATAAATTACATTTTAATTTGTATATGCATTATATTCCAATATGTAGGCCTAGCTTATGTTTTATATGCTTATATGGCAAAACGAAGCTGGTAATGAATTCTAGCTAGCTAGTCTAGTCAAGAAGCCTAAGCAGCACAAGCATCTGAAACAGACCATCTGCTGGTCTTCTCAACAGAGACACTTAACATTATGCAGCTTTGTGCAGGTGGGTCAGAATGACAATGTGAGAAAAAGAGAAAATAAGAGGGAGAAAGCATTACGAAGACTGCTGTGATGATTTTGAGAAAGGGCACCAGGAGATCACAGTCACACAGACTCAAAGCGCAAACTCACACAAAGGCATGTTAATTAAGGCATGTTTAGGGGACGGCTGCTCTCTCTGCGTGTGGGCTGCAGTGTTTGCGTCTTCCCTTTTCTCTATGTGGGATTGATGAAGCTCCCCTGAGCGACTAGTGATGTCTGTTTTTTGAGGCACAGTGGGAAACATTATGTGGGCTTGGAGCAGTATGTGTGCGCATGTCTACGCTAGTGAAGGGAACAGTGGGGAGCAGAATGTCACTGTAATTATAATTTCATACGATGCTCTGTTGATCAGAGTTTGATAAGGATGAAGAAAAAGAAGATCCCTAAGCGTGTTTGTGTGCCGACAGACACACACACACACACACACACACACACATATTCACAAGGGACAAACAGATGTTTTATGCATGTATATGCGCAGAGGGTGTGTTAACTATAAGGAAGATCCGCTAAGTGGGTCAACATGTCTTGCCCTGCTGTGCCAGTGCTGTGTGTTATGTGACGTGTGTAGCTTCAAACACAATATCTAGACAGAATGCTTGCATTGAAGCCTTGAAGTCGACTCCAGGCAAACACGCCGAAATAGGCAAGAAATTGCTCACAGATTCATTAGGGAGGTCTGAGGCGTTTGTTCCCTCTCACTGGCAAAGTGAGAAGATGGAAATGTAACAAGATGGAACTACGGCACAATAGGAAAAAGAAAACTAAATTACTCTCTCTCACATTCGCTCACTCACTCACTCACTCACTCACTCTCACACACACTAAAAAGTGCTATGCAAAGGTACAAAGACACTGTATTTGATTCAAAGACAATAAACTGAGATTTCACAGCTCGGCAGCGTGTGAACGTCTGGGCCAACTCTGTGCAAAAAATAATGCCTCCGTCCAAGAATAAAATTGGAAAACTAAAGCAACACAAGTGCTTCAAAGTCAAATGAAAACATCCATTAAGATGAAAGAACTCGCTCAATAGACAAATCAGCGCTTTATTCTGTTATCAAACCCTTCACACAATCACGGGGAATGAATTAACAGAAGGCCACATATTCGACTTAGTCAGCAGTTTAGTCTTTGAAACATCTCTGAAGATGACTGAAAGTTGGCTAAGTCTGGTCTATAATATAATATATTATAATAAAAAGGTATTAAATATTTATGTTTAACACCCTGGTTATTATTTATATTTAAATAATTAAATAATTAATATTTAACAATCTTTCTGAGAAATCTTTCCGGCAAATGATTCAAGCTGTGTAAAAGCCAATTCCCAATGACAGATAAACTTGCTGTGAAAAATATTGCGTAAAAAATAATCCTTTCACACCAAGGATCAAATTTTGTCCAGTTACACAGATTGCAAGATATTCTTGTTCTCCAGCAGCAATAAATATATAATTAGTAAAGCTCTGGTAACAAACAAGTGTTTAGTGACTGTTTATGCTAAACCTACAAAGTACTATTTTATCACTGCTGTACCTTGTTTTACTAAAATTACCGTAAATTATTGCCATTATACCGTGATATATTTGTATTGTGAAATTTGTATTATCAGATGGATTGTATTTTGTTTAAAGGAATTAAATCATTGTGTCTGGTGAAGCTATTTTTCTTTAAAGTGAGTTAAATCTGTTTTTGTCCAAAATCATCTTATAAGCAATAGTCCAATAAAGTGTATAGCATGTTTACATTTTCATAAGTTAGACCTGTGTGGACCGCATCTAAAACATAAACTCTTTCACCCTTTTAACCCTTTTATCAACTATAGAGAAACAAAAATGTTTATGAATCTAAAGTTGTAGTATATCTGTAAAAAGGTTACATAGCCTATTAGATGCTGCAACACATAATATGCGGTAATAGCCATTGATACTGTACACTTTACATATAAATATTTACATAAACAAATCAGATGTATGTGCTGCACCTTGTTCCTCCACCCCTTCGACTCAGTCGGGCACAATCTGTGGTGTTTTCGGTTTCGTTTCAAAGACTTTTAGTTTGTTACCCAAAAGGGTTAGTTCACCCAAAAATGAAAATTCTGTCAGTAATTACTCACCCTCATGTTGTTCCAACCCCTTAAGACTTTCATTCATCTTCGGAACACAAATTAAGATATTTTTGATGACATCTGAGAGCTGGCACAGTCCTTCATAGGCTTCTATGTAATTTCATTCTGCCGGCCCAGAAAAGTTAGTAAAAACATCATTAAAATAGTTCAAGTGACTACAGTGGCTCAACCTTAAGTTTATCAAGCGACGAGAATACTTTTTGTGCACAAAAACAACAATAACGACTTTATTCAACTATTTATTTTCTTCTGTGTGGGCCTCTGACGTGAGACTTTATCCACGTTTTCTCATTTGTTTCTCACAATTAGGACATTGAAGAAATGCACACTTTAGAACCATTTTAAACACTACATCAACACCCATCTGCGTCATCATCTCAGTTCTCGCGCATGCGTCGTGATGCTCTCGTGAACTCACGTCAGAGGCCCACAGAAGCCTATGAAGGAGTGAGCCAGCTCTCAGATTTCATCAAAATATCTTAAATTGTGTTCTAAAAATGAACTAAAGTCTTACCGGGTTGGAACAACATGAGGGTGAGTAATTACTGACAGAATTTTCAAATTTGGGATAATTAACCCTTTAATGCTGGATTATCACCCTTTTGTTTTATTTAATTAAAAAGTTCAAAGTTACGCTGCATTTACATAGATCGGCTGTTACATAGAGCCAATCTGTGACAGAATGATACTTTTATAATTCATGCACATGCAAATTTGCTTACAGTGTTGCTTACTTGCTTACACTGACTGCCTTGGCCTTAAAATGAACCTTGATAATAGATGAGAGTGCTGTAATAAATTAGCTCTATATGAAATATTAATAATCAATAATAAGTTGTTATGATTAATTATGAATATTTGGGTCAGTTAATTTTGTAGCTCAATTAATATTACAATCACAGACACCCGAAGGAAGCAGGCGTGAAGTCCAGAAAAGAAGAAGAGAGCTGATCTTGTGATCAGTGATTTTTAAAGCGTGAGATGTCACACCCTCTGGGGGTCTGTGAGCCAATAAGAAGAGTGTCCTTTGGAGTGGTACTTTTACGACCCATTGTGTTCTAGGAGGCATTTGAATATGTAATTTCATTGGGTGTTTACGAGAAGAATCTTCACGATTCGTATAATACTAATGCGTCACAAAGTTTGCAATATGTAATGTAAATTAACAAATGGGGGACAAAGTTTGGAGTTTATAGAGACCAAACGTGCCACACATGAATTTGGTTAACCATAGTTTGCAAAGTTTGAAACATTAACCCATTAGAGTTTACAAGAAAACATAGGCCAAACCACATAAAAGGAAAATCATGAGATGGGAAAATTAGATACATGTTTATAAGTGGATATATTAGAATATATATGATTAACAGGCTTTATTTCTCCTCCTCAGTTAGAATTAGGAGAGAGCCAGCACTCTCTGAACATTCCTTTGGAGGTCGTAAAAGTCTTATCAGTCTTGCTGTAACAGGACACCAGGTTATGCCAGTGTTTTCGCTTAATTTGGGATGTTAGTTTCGGCGGAGTTTCATAGACCTTTGTTGGGAGAGTGAATTTACTGGATTATTCATTAAATATAATGAATTATTAGTGAGTGTCTGATTAGTCCAGACGCTACAGTGCTTAAATGAATCAAGATGACCTGAATTCAGAATCTTCTTTAAAAAGCATTTGCACATCATGCCCATACCTGAAGTAAAAAAAGTATGAAACAAAAGACAAGCAATGAAAGAAGAAAAGAGGGGAAAAAAGTAAATAGCAGAAAGACTTGTCCTTAAGTGATAAAACAACAAAAACCAGGAGACCAAATAACTCTTTTCATAATGTGAAGAAAGCAGGAAGCGAGAGGTAAGAGGAACAGACATCAACTCAAGAGTCCTTGAAGGAACAACAGCGCTTTAGTTTCCCCGAATATGTGAACACTGAAAAACCTTGTCACTCTGAACCCAAGTGCGTCTTACTGAAAAACTCTCCATTAAAGGAACTACTTTCCTTGTGGATGCTGGTAGACACATTTGTCTTATTTGAGGATACATGAGCATTAGAAGAACCCTATTAATCCAACACGGGCACAAGGGCTAATATCAGTGCGGATATCTCTGAACAGAGTATTACATTAAGCTGGGAGAACTTCAGTGCAAGCCAGAGGTCATATGGGATTCCAGAGCTTTTTAGAGTTTAGCTCAGATAGCATCTGCAGGATTTCTATGGAAACAAATGACCTTTGCAAAGTAATATTCCTATAATTACCATCAGCGGCAACATCTGCTGTGGCATCCAGGGATTGCTTGCAACAATAGGTGGTGATCCAAAATGTCCTCAATCATTTACTAACAGAAAGCAAAAATGAGGAGTTGCAGGATATCCAGCAGTTTGAACAAGGTTTTTCAAAACACAAGTCCCAGAATAGATTTGTGTCATATCTAATATCACTTTTTTTCTTTTCTTTTTTTTTTTTAAAAGGTACCGCCACATTTATTTTTCTTCTATCTGGACTCTCTTTTGCTTATTTGTTGTTTGCTAGTGTGTCAGAAAGCCAGAGGGAGAATTTCCTCAGAAAAAAAAAAATGATTCGATCTTGCCTGTTGCTTGCAGTCGAAATCATGCTTATTTCCCCCATCCTTCTATATCTCTCCGCCATGGGGGGAAGAAAGGGAGAGGAAGGGTTATGTAAATAATGGAAAAGGGTAATGGGCCTTTAAATACATTATTGAACTACAGGTGTCTGTGAGAACACACAGACATGCAGATAAAGAACGCACAGACACACACAAACACTTTCTGAGTCTATAGCCCAAAGCTTCACAGATCTTCAATATCTCTTTATTGTGCTGTTTTTATTTTCTTAGTGGCTCTATCGCCAAACAGCCCATTCATTGTGAGTAAAGGACAACAATAATTTTAATAGCAGCAGTTATTCTCTCAGATGGTGTAGTGTAACACACTATATGATGCTATGAATTCCATATTTATATATAAGATATCATACATTTCATTAAATGCAATTCATTCAGCACTCAATGAATAAATGGAAAATATTAGTTTACTTAAAGAAACAGCAGACAAAAAATCTGTCATGACTGTTATTTTTTTATTATTTACATACTGTTATATGTAAATAATAGAAGGATTGCTTCTGGCTGCCTGCTGTGAGTTTGTTTGCGTCGTGGCTGTCTAAGCCTCGTATTAGCATCGTATTTCTTTCTGTTTTTCCGTATTTCTTTCTTTTATCCTGCTTTGAACCATCATTTACCTCATAATTACAACTCGGACTGTTGAGCAGACCGTCTCAAGCGTGACCCAACACTGGGCCGTTACACCTGTGGGTCACGGCTGAGCGAGTCTTCTTTACACTCACTTACAAACGAACATTTTCTCGTCTATCGTGCGTCTACATTACACCCGTACCACTAAAAAGACGGATTATACCCAAGACTTCAGTCATAAATTAGTATTAATATTAATAGCATCACTGGTTGCTACGTTGCTAACATACTGTCCATCTGTTAAAATGGCGAATATATCAGATGTATATCTACCTTTTGGTGCAGATGAGAACAGATTTGAGATGCTCGCGGTGCAGTCTGAATTAGAAGCTGTTGAGAAACAGATCCGTGACCTTTTAGAGAGACAAGCTGAGCTGAGAGACCGGCGTTTAGCTCTTGAAACATCACGCACCAATGCACACGGATCGGTGATTAACGTTAGTAACCCGCTGACCCTCGCCGCGTCTACTCCGTGCGTTTCTCAGCATTGGTCCCGAGCGTCCAGGTCCCGATCAGCCATGGTTTCATTCACTCCGGCTCCGACACAACACCACGAAGCATGGGTGGTTCCGCGGAAGCCGCGAGCCAGGACCAGAATCTTTTCGCCCCTTCCGGTTTTCGAGATCTCCACTCAGAACCGCTTCTCCTCTCTTCGCGAAACGGAACGCGATGCTGTGATCATCGGCGATTCCACCGTCCGACACGTCCACGCTACGTTAGGTAAAAGTAAGGTGCACAGTCATTGCTTTCCTGGTGCTCGTGTTCTTGATATCGCTGCGCGGGTACCTGAGATCTTGAACGGTGACGAGCGCGTCGGAGCTGTTGTGTTGCACGGGGGAGCTAACGACACTAGGCTGCGACAGACAGAGGTTTTGAAGAAAGACTTCAGGAGCCTGATCGAAACGGTTCGCAGCACATCGCCTGAAACAACGATCATTGTGTCTGGACCGCTTCCCACGTACCGACGAGGGCATGAAAAGTTCAGTAGATTATTCGCGCTAAATGAATGGTTAATGTCATGGTGCAATGAGCAGAAACTGCTCTTTGTAAATAATTGGAATCTGTTCTGGGAGCGACCGAGGCTCTTCCGCGCTGATGGCTTACACCCAAGTAGAATCGGGGCAGATCTTCTGTCGGATAACATCTCTAAGATGTTAAACACCGTTTGACTAGTAACCAAAAATCCAAATCACAGTCTCTGCTGCACCAATTTAATTTATATTAATACTAGTGTAGAACATTGCATAGAAACTGTGTCTATTCCTCGTTTACTGAGATCAAATAATAAATCTACTGCGGGATCTAGAAAAAATCTAATTGTTATTAAAACAAAAAAAACACGCTATTAGTGAACAAAAACAATTTTTAAAGCTAGGTCTTCTTAACATTAGATCGCTCACACCTAAGGCGGTTATTGTAAATGAAATGGTCACAGATAATAATTTCGATGTATTGTGCCTTACTGAAACCTGGCTTAAACCAAATGATTATTTCGGTCTAAATGAGTCTACTCCGCCAGGATACTGTTATAAGCATGAGCCCCGTCTAATCGGTCGTGGCGGCGGTGTTGCAACAATCTACAGGGATATCCTTAATGTTACTCAGAAAACTCGTCATAGGTTTAATTCGTTTGAAGTACTTGTGCTAAATGTTACGCTCTTAGATGTAAGAAAAAAATCCCTATTATCTCTAGCCTTGGCTACCGTATATAGACCTCCAGGGCCTTACACTGTTTTCTTAAAAGAGTTTGCAGATTTTCTCTCAGATCTATTGGTCAACGTCGATAAAGCATTAATTGTTGGAGATTTTAACATACACATCGATAATTCAAATGATGCGTTAGGGGCTGCGTTTACAGATTTATTAAACTCCTTCGGGGTCAAGCAAAACGTCACCAGACCAACTCATCGTCTTAATCATACACTCGATTTAATTATATCATATGGAACCGATCCAACCGATATAGATATCATTCCACAAAGTGATGATGTCACTGACCATTACATGGTAACTTGCATATTACGTACGTCTGTAATATGTCATGCTGCGCCATATTATCGACCAGGCAGAACAATCCTTCCATCCACCATAGATAATTTCTCAAATAGCTTATCTGATCTGTCTCAGCTGTGGCCTGAACCCAAACGAACAGATTAACTAGACGAACTAACTAGCACTATGAGCACCATTCTCTCTAGAACATTGGATATTGTTGCACCCATTAGATTAAAAAAGGTCAGAGAGAAAAGTATAGCACCATGGTACAATAATACTACGCATGCTCTAAAGAGAGAAACCCGTAATTTAGAGCGTAAATGGAAACAAACTAATTTAGTGGTCTTTAGAATCGCGTGGAAAGACAGTATGTCACGTTATAAAAAGGCCCTAAAAGCGGCCAGGGCTGAGCACCTCCGCAAACTAATAGAAAACAACCAAAACAATCCAAGGTTTTTATTTAACACCGTGGCTAGACTAACAAATAAACAGACGTCGTCTGAACAAAGTACCTCGTTACAGTTTAGTAGTAATGATTTCATGAACAACTTCAACGAGAAAATTGAAAGCATCAGAACCACAATTGTAAATGTTCAATCCTTGCTCCCGCCTTATGATTCGGCCACAATTGTCGCTCCGCAAGAGCAATTACAATGCTTTACAACTATAGAACAAAAAGAGTTAAACAAACTTATCACTTCATCTAAAACAACAACATGTTTATTAGATCCTATACCAACTAAACTACTGAAAGAAGTGTTACCTATAGTGGAAGAGCCTCTTCTCAATATTATTAACTCATCTTTATCTTTAGGTCATGTTCCAAGAACGTTCAAGCTGGCAGTTATAAAACCTCTTATTAAGAAACCACAATTAGATCCAAATAACCTAGTAAATTACAGACCCATTTCAAATCTTCCATTTATGTCTAAAATATTAGAAAAAGTTGTGTCCGCTCAACTCGGCTCTTTCTTACAAGAAAACGACATCTATGAAAAGTTTCAGTCTGGATTCAGACCGCATCATAGCACTGAAACTGCGCTGGTTAGAATAACAAATGATTTACTTTTAGCTTCGGACCAAGGCTGTATCTCAATACTAGTTTTACTTGATCTTAGTGCAGCGTTCGATACTATAGATCACACAATACTCCTAGATCGACTACAAAATTATACTGGTATTCAAGGACAAGCATTAAGCTGGTTCAGGTCATACTTATCCGACCGCTACCATTTTGTCTATTTAAATGGAGAAAAATCTATCATAACTTCGGCAAACTATGGAGTGCCACAGGGATCTGTGTTAGGCCCTCTATTATTCTCAATATATATGCTGCCACTTGGTAATATTATAAGGAAACATGGAATTAGTTTCCATTGTTACGCCGATGACACTCAAATATATATTTCATCACGGCCAGATGAATACGCTAAATTATCCAAATTGACAGACTGTGTTAAAGATATAAAAGATTGGATGACGCGTAATTTTCTTTTATTAAATCCAGACAAGACAGAAGTAATACTTATCGGTTCTAAAAACCGTCCACAAAACCTCTCACAACACTACTTTAACATAGTAGGATGCCCTGTTACTTTATCCTCTACTGTAAAAGACCTGGGTGTTATATTAGACTGCAACCTGTCTTTTGAAAAGCATATTTCATATGTTACAAAAACAGCCTTTTTCCACCTTAGAAACATTGCTAAACTACGTAATATGCTATCAGTCTCTGATGCAGAAAAGTTAGTTCATGCATTCATGACCTCGAGACTAGATTATTGTAATGCTTTATTAGCTGGTTGTCCTGCATCCTCAATAAACAAGCTACAGTTAGTCCAAAATGCAGCCGCTAGAGTTCTTACTAGATCAAGAAAATATGATCATATAACACCGATTTTATCATCACTTCATTGGTTACCTATAAAGTTCCGTATTAATTACAAGGTATTGCTACTGACCTATAAAGCCCTAAATGGTTTAGCTCCAGTCTATTTAACGGACCTTCTATCGCCCTATAATCCATCGCGCTCTTTAAGATCACTAAATTCGAGGCTTCTGGTCATACCTAGGATATCCAGATCCACCAAAGGAGGGAGAGCATTTTCACATTTAGCTCCGAAGCTCTGGAATAGCCTTCCTGATATTGTTCGTTGCTCAGACTCGCTCTCCCAGTTTAAAACTAGAGTAAAGACGCATCTCTTCAGCCAGGCATTCATATAAAATTTTAAAACTTACAGTTACTGTAAATCCGGCCTCTAGTTCATAAAAGTCAGAGGAGAACTGGCCCCCGACTGAGCCTGGGTTCTCCCAAGGTTTTTTTTTCTCCATTGGGTTACTTGATGGAGTTTCAGGACACCACTGGGTCACTTGATGGAGTTTTTCGGTTCCTTGCCACTGTTGCCTTTGGCTTGCTCAGTTGGGGATATTCAAATTAATTAACCAATCATTAATAACATTGATCAGCCCTTCCAAACTTGGATGTCTTTTTTATTTTATTGTTTTCCACTAATAAACAAACATTGTTATGTTGTTTTGATTGATACTGTGAAGCTGCTTTGATACAATCTGTATTGTGAAAAGCGCTATATAAATATACTTGACTTGACTTGACTTGACTTATAATATTTATTCATATTTTTAATTAGCTATTTCTTATATGTTCAGTTTTCATTTTAATTTTAGTTTAAGTTTTTAGCAATTTTCTTGTTTTGGTAACACTTTACAATAAGATAATAAAGCATTTATTCTTCTTACATGATTTAATTTCAACATTTACTAAAATCAAAAGTTGTATCTGTCAATATTATTCAATGTTGATGAGCTAAAAATAAACATTATTAACTATTTTATTAGTATTTTTATTATGCAGCATGAATAAATACTGAATATTTCTAAGTAGCTCTATAGTACTTCAACCTAAAGTTATTTTTTTTATTTGTGTTTTTCATTTAATATTTATATTTTATTTGATTTCAGCTTAATTTCAAATTATGTTTTTTAGTTTTAGTTAACAATAACATCTGTTACATCAGTTTCGCAGTTGTGAAAAAAAAGAAAAAAAAGAAGTCACTTGTGAAGTGGATCACAAAGCAGCTGTGAAGAAGTTCATATGTTTGTGTATATTGAGACGGCAGATGCTGAAAACAGAGAGCGTCACATATGTGTGAGTTTAACCGTGCAGTTCAATCACACAGATACATGCAGAAATCACAGATTAGTGACACACCCTGACTGGCTGTTGTTGTGTTGATTTCTGCTGTGTGAGGCTATTAGATTAGTCTATACGAAGTAAAAATGTTCAGACGTTTTCATCGTTGTCAACGTAAATTTTAGCGCGATCTTAGTACGATATCGTTTATTGCCTAACCCCAAGTGGAGGGTACTGTCACGGATTTTGACTCTACTTTTGACGGTACTGACTCTCTCCGGTCTCACCCGCTCCTTGTCACCTGAATTCTAGAACTGCAGTTCCTATCATTCCCCCCTGCTATCATTAGGTTCCATCCCTGCCTGGTTTCTCCATTTCAGTATTGTCACCTCCACCTGTGAATCATAACCAACCCTTTATCTGGACTGCTCAGTTCTTTGTTCCCTTGTGAAGTCTTGTTTTACCACCCTGTGTGTTTCTACGTATTTCTCTGAGTTTCATGTTAGCAGTTCATTGTTTCCTCACCTGTATTAATAAAGCACTGCAGATGGATCCAAGTGCCTCAGCCTCTTCGTTACAGGTACCATGATGAGTGAATAACGACTTGAATTGTGGTTGTCCTCACACCAGTAGACTTGGAATATAGCACACAAGTCAAATGGACCACTTTTATGGTGCTGTTTTGTCTATTTTGGTGGTTGAAAGCCACCTGGTCACATCGGAAAATAAAACCATGGAAGTCATACAGGTTTGGATAACATGGGGTTGAGTAAATGGTGACAGAATTTAAACTATCCCTAACTATTTTTGGGTGAACTATCAATTTAAATTGTATAGTTTCACTATGCTTTCTGCAAACATACCTGTGTCTGTGTTTCACAAGCACAGTTGTGATTTGGGCTGATGTTGATGAACCGTGGCCTGTGTATGACATTGACTCTTCACTCAAGTGGATGCAGCCCTCTTCAACACACCCTCAGATACGTTCTTTACCGAACTCCATCCCTCGGGGACGCAAGAGATTGTTTTTCCATGTTTCTCCTGTTTTTCACGTCTTTCCACTTCTCGCTCCCTCTTGCTTTCCTCCTTCAATTAATCCCACTGAGACTACCGAAGAGAAGAAGGAGTGAGGAAGAGAATGAAAATAACGAATGACAATCTTCCACGGCATGGTACCACTCAAGTGGCCATTAGTGCAACTCTCTCAATCTTTTTAATGAACTGATCAGACCTAATGACTCCCAAACACACCCTCCCTTCATGCAGACAGATGTAGTGGGGGGGCATATACAGATTAAAGGCATGTGATTGGTGGAGAGGAACGGACAGGTTTGAGCAATATAAAATTGTGTTTTTGTTCTTGAACGTGCCCACTAGCAAAATCCACTTGGATAGTTTGTTTTCATATTTAAGCCAGAACTGCTCTAATGGAGGTTAATTAGTTTCAAATAATCAATTCTCCCATAATTACCCATGAATCATGGCTACACATGAGAATGGAGACAATAAAAAGTGAGCAAACGGGCCAAAGCTGGTCATTTGTTCTACTCTAGAACATCATTACGGCACATAAGACAGAACAAACCATTTTTCCCCACTGTCTATCTGTCTCACTCACTACCAAATCATAGTTATTGGATGAAGTTTGACAGTAAACAGTCTTGGTATTAGGATGGATGCTGTCGAAAGTCAATTTTCAGGCCCTCTCCGCCACACCTCCACAATTTCCATCTTCTATTTGGCCTGTGTATTCAGCTCAGGTTGGTACTTCAGGTGGAATGGCCGTCATCTTTCTTTGGCAGAGAGGATGATGTCACCTTTCTGGGATGTGCGATTTTTTTCTGTACCGTACTTTTTTGGGTACCGTTTATAGCGGAACAACAACCCAACAATGATTACTCAGCGGCATAGATTATGACAGGCCAATCTCTGTGAGAAATAACAACAGGACATCACAGTCAGGATTAAGAGAGGGAGAGACAGAGAGAGAAGAGGGACAAATGCAAAAGGATCGAGTTGAAAAGAGTGAGGGGGAGCTGCTGAGAAATTAGAAGACGGAAAGGAAATAAACACTAACGATAAACAAGAATAATTGAAAAGCCAAGGATGAGAGGAACCAGGTTAAGAAAGAGCCATGAAGTGGAGGGAGAATAAAGAAAGAGAAGGAAGCATAGAAAGGCAAGAGATATGAGAGAGGAAGAGAGTCAGAAAAGCAAGAAAGAGGTGGTGATTTAAGAGATTTAAATAGAGGGAGAGACAGAAATGACATTGCATAAATGACAAGAGATAATAGTGATATTAAAATGCAGAAAAGAAATACAAACAAATAAAATTAAACAAATAAAAACAGCTTCTTCTACATAACACTGAGATTAAAATGAGACTAAATTGGGACTTCTGCTTAGAGGTGCACCCTGGATGGAATGTCAGTCATCTTGGGACTTTTTTAGAATGCCACTGTATAAATTCTCAGTAGCCATGATTATTCCATGAGCAAAAAAGTCCAATAAAATAAAATAAAAATCAGAAAATTAGATAATAAATCATTAAAAGAATATTAAGCAAAACCAATAAAAAGAGGGTTACTAAGATCAAATAAAATAAAATACTAACCAAAGCAGCCTCTCTTCTTCACACCAACCCACACACACACACACACACACACACGTAATCAGTAATCATTCTCTGTCTGGACCAACAACGTCATCATCATCTTCATTTACACAGTAGGGAGCTCACAGCAGGACAGCTGTGTGTACACTGATGTGGATTTGAAAGGAGTTAAAATACCTTTTTCCCACATCACTTACCTCTCCTCTGTTCCTTTCCATCCCTCATCAGTCCATAATTCTCCCTTCATACACACACATCCTCATCTTCTCTCCTCATCAACCCCCTTCCATCACCTCTAACTGCCCTTAATATTGTCTCCTCACATGTGTTCATCACCTCCTCTCTTTTCCCGCCTCAGCTACGCTTATCGCTGTCCAGCCAGTCTGCGTTTCTCCCTCCGCTGCTGTCTCCTGCGGTCCTCGGCCCCATTCATACACCCGGGCTGTGGCAGGCTTTTGGCCCCCAGCAAAGCGCTTTCAGAGCACTCTCATTTTCCCCCTGTCCTATCAGTGCTGATCTGCTGTCAGTTAACCGGGCCCGGGCCGAGCTCTCAGGCTGTTCCCACTGATCTCCTGTCAGTCATCCAGACCTTCCGTTAGCTTCCTGACCATTCCCAGCTGCTTGTTATTCCGCACAGGGAGCAATCTGTAGAATTCTCAAAATAGCAGAGTAATGGATTCCTGCCGTCACTGAGGCACTTTAATGCCCATAAGCCTGCGGGTGTAGAGAACTCTGGTCATGTGCACTGCTGGGGGACACAGTGGATCTCATTTAGCAAAACTGCATAGTTTAAAATCTTAAGGTGGACGAAACTGGGATTTTAAAGCCAACTTAAACCTGGAAAGAAGATTTCTGCATGCTAAACATACAACAGCACACCGGCGCATACTCGAGTGTAATTGTTACGCACATTTATCGGTCGACTGGTCTAGCTGGTTAAAAATGAATGAAAAAGGCATGAAATGAGAAGAAGTGATGAATTTTAGATAGGTAGGAGCTAGCCATGTGCTCAGAGGGCTAATTTAAAAGTCTATTAGTCTTTATGGACTAAAGGAGAACTTGGTTGTCAGTCATCGCCATGACAACAGGTCGACACAACCAATCCTTAAACCTTAACAAAGAACGTATATTGACAAGAAGTGAAAGCCAATAGAACGTTCCATTGCAACACCAGCGCCCAGCAGCAGCGCTACGCGTCCGCCATTTTGGGGTGAAAGCGACTCGGCAGTCATATATTATACCTATATTTAGTCCAGTGCAGAGGTCATTTTTAGGTTGAAATAATTAGGTGATTATTTTAACTCACAACAGTTAACGTTATAGCAGTTAAAAAGAAGTTGCCACATAACTTGAGACAGGGAAGTTCAAGGATTTAATTAATTATATTACTCTCCACATGACAGGTAAGAATAAAGTGATATCAGTTCATAAAGTTATAATAACGTTAGACCGTTTCCCAGGAGGTACACATAACGTTACAAAAATAAGTTATCAATGAAATAAATGAATTCAGCAAATAAATGTAATTGAACTAAAATGTAAGTTGGACAATAAATATATAACAGCAATAGAATAGCTTTACAGTAAACTTTTTTTTTTTTTTTTTTTTGCAGTACTATATTAATGACCGTTAAAGCAAGACTATGTAAACAAAAAAACACAGCCACTGTCCAAAGTGGCAATTAAAGTTATAGGATGACGGACACAGCAATGCATCATGTTCTATAAGATCATCATGTTTGTAGCATGATCCAAGGGATTAAAACGTACAAAATATATTTCAGGCCTAGTGGAGTTGGTAACTAATAATAGTAGTACATGTGTAAAGTTGCATACAATGGAAATACTCACTAATGCAAGACAAAACTACCTCAAAAAACTGTTATCTGTGCTGTTGTCCAGTAACTCCAGTTGGAATTTTCACCCCAAAATGGCGGCCGCGCTACCGAAGCGCCACCTAGTGGCTGTTACCAAAAAAGCATCGGAGTTTCGCCTCTTGTTCTTCTATACTCTTTGACCTTAATGAGTGAGTGAACGAGACAGCAAGTGAGTAAACAGACGGCAAAGTTCACAAGTTTACAGTCAAGATTACAAGTTAACATTTCGCACACCGCACAAATAAAATAAAATTACATTTTATAAATTTTATAATAAAAAACAGACCCGAATAAAATCAGAATTTACTCTCACATTCACTGTGTGGACCAATGTCTTCATCATCATCTTGAAAATGAAATGTTATTAAAACCAGATTAGAAAAAAAATAAAACAATAACAAAAATATTGTTACTAAGAGTTGTAGTATTTGTCGGAAAATAATTGTAGATAGGTAAGACCACTGATCTATATGACTGGAATGCTCATTGTGTTCTAAACTGCCATATGGGAAGCCAAAAACAACAAATGTGTGACGAAACGGCACGGTTTTCTGTTCAGAGCAGAAACTTTAATGCTTTACAATACAGTAGTCATCTTGAGAAGTACGTCTAGTTATTATCTAAAATCTGAATTCTATTAAATGTTAATAAAATGTAGTATACCTAAAATATGTTAATGCCTTGATGAATGAAATCATCAAACATTTTGGTTTCACTTTATTTGGATAGTCCCTTTAACACAGCCGTTATGGACTAAAGGAGCGCTTGGCTGTCAGTCATCGCCATGACAACGAGTTGCCTCGCCCACACTTTAAACCTCAATGAGCGAGCGAATGAGACCGCGAGTGAGTAAATAGACGGCAAAGTTCACAAGTTTACAGTCCGCGGGGAGCTGTCAGGACTCTGACACCTGAGCGTCCTATAGACATTTCGCACACGCCTACCACATCTATCATCTCTCTCTCCATTCCTCCATCCATCTCCCTCGCTATCCCTTCACCACGCAGCCTTTAAATCTCCTCAATCATTCATCCGGCTGAGCAGAGCCCCCTTTCCTGCTGTCCCATGGGGCTACTTTACATATAGAGCTACGGATTGAAACAGCAACTGTTACGGCACCCCATCAGACAAGCTGGACCCAGACGAGCCTTCCTAATATTTAACATTCCACACTTTTTCCTTTAAAACCACCTATTTCCATTCTTCCGACGTAGTTCCATCAGGACCCAAGCTATGAGTGCAAAACCAAAAAGCATTCAACAATGTAACTACACTGCGAGAGATGTGAGAATTCTCCTGCTAGGCTCTGGCTCAATACACATAGTGACAAAATTCAAATGATAGATTATTTCACCCCAAAATTTGATAATTTACTCACTACCCTATACTTTTAAACCTGCATACCTTTCAATCTTCTGTGAAACACAAAATAAATTCTTTAAAAAGTCTCAGTGTTTTGTTTTGTCCATACTGAGAGTCAGTGAGGTACAATGATCTGTAAGGACAGAGCCACACCAAAATATTCATACAAATCACAGACCTCTATATAAACCGAATCAGTAATAAATTGTAAATGTGTTCAGCATTCTGTAACAAATATTTACGGATTTTCTTGACTATTTTAAGTTGTAAAGTGAGCAGGATATTAAAACGTAGCCCATGGATTTGGCAAGCATGAATTATGATACAAAGCGGGACAGAGGGCCTGTCCCAAATGATCATGTGCACTTACCGTAGGATAAGCAAGACTGTAGGGCATTTGCTGCCGAAATGTGCCCTCGATGCATAAAAAAGGTCCAGTTTAAATCTGTGGTGAAAAATGGAACTGCAGCGCACTCTAATTGAGAGCCATTGGGGGCAGGTTTCAGACTGCCCGGCTTATTTTCATGTTACCTTATGTAAACCTCGCTCCAGACCAAGACGATATCAATCCATTTCAGCTACAGTATGTGTATATATATATTAGTCTGCATCAGGTCAGTAACTAGTTGTTACATCTGCTCTTTGTATCAAATTAATAAAAGTTTAAACATGCTCATGTGAAAAGCCTTTCTATAGGTCTGTTGTGTTTGTTTTACCTATAATAAATACTACATTAAGGCGATACTAAAATAGCATTCTATGCATGTGTCGTGTGTCATGGACAATACAGTGTGTGAAACTTGAATAAAACTTGTTTATTGTTACTCGCTACTTCTGTGAGTCAGTGTTTCCTGACAGTTTTGTGACATACTGTACATCCAAGTGTAACAGATTATAGAAAAATAAGTTGTGTTGATATTTTGGAAGATCAAAACATCATCAACAAGGTAAAAAAAAAAATTAAACATATATATATATATATATATATACATATGAATGAATTGTTTACAATAAGGTCAATATCATAAATTAGAGCGAGTTTTCAATTAATGCCAATTTTAATGAAGTGGAAAGGGGATTGGTTTGAATGGGGAAAATACTGCTGGAACTAAGACAGTTTTAAAAAAGGTCAGTCATTGTTATACCCCATATTTACTCACCTGCAGTATACAGTGGTTTCAGGAAGTGAATCACCACTGTCTGCACTTAGCTGTCACCACAAAACTCACTCACTTTAAACTGTTTCATTGACTATAACAGGAACGTTCTAGTATTGTTGGATCACATCGCTCGCTTCCAGCACGAACGAGCTGTAAAAGAGGGGTTTTTTTGTATTAAAACGAGTTGTGCACTCCAGTCGCAAGAGGTGCTTGTATAATACTGTAATCCAATTCACTGAATTAAAAGCACTGGGAAGTTTTCTCTCAGCACGGCGATAAGAGCTGTAGATTAATCTGCCGAGTGTTTCTGACAGGCAATTTGATAAACAGCCACTTATCTCTGGGGCAGCTGCACAGGAAGAGAACAAATAAATCATCAGAGGAAAGAAGGAGAGCGACTGTATGAAATAGGCTTTGTGTCTATGCTTCAGATGAATGACCATGAACATGTATATTCAATTAAACATGAAGCACAGAACCTACAGTTCCTACACTACTATACAACTATAGGATTTGTGTGTGGGAACTCTGGCGTGAATGTGACCCATACATCACAAACACAGAGTATAATTTTTCAATATTAAAATATGTTTTCCTATCCCAGCTGGGACAGCTATAAGTAAGCCACCAGGTCGATTTAACTGAAAATTGTAAACACTGTGACTCTGTGGAGCTTTCAACATTTCTATGTTTGTTTGAGCAAAGGAAGTCTTTGTTGCAACCTGGGCTCATTAGAAAAATGCCTACATTTTTGCGAAACTCCATAAAACGTACAGATACTGTACATACAATTAACAGCAGTTTCCAGTTAAAATGAACACCAGTGGCAGTAAAACTTGCTTGATAGTTCACCTGGTCACAATAAAAAAGCTCAAAAACCCATAGAAGCAAGCTACAATGACCTATAAATATCTCAAATTATAGGTAACACTATCAAGTTAGGTTTAGGGTAGTGGTTTTTTTTTTTATGTATGTGGTACGTTATTTTCAAATAACTATAAAGCATTAACCTTTTTCATAGAGCATTTCACCACATTTCATTTCTGAACTGCCGATACGTACAAAAACATAATAAAATGTTGCCAAGATTCACTTTCAGCTGTTCATCTGTCATACACTTTAAGTGCTACTCACTGGACACTCTCAGTTTGAAAGTGTACAGTGTCGTGAAACAAACAAAAATACAAATCACAGAAATGTCGCCAGAGGCACATTTTTCCAATGAACCTGGGTTGCTTTAATACCAAGAGGAAGCTAACTGTTAGTTTTCCTCATCATCATGGTGGTTGTTCAGCTGGCGCAGATTCCAAAGAAAACACACAGTCCCAAGCCCTTCATTAGCCACTATCTCAAGCTGTACAGTAACTGCAGTTCATTTCACACTCTTAAACTCAACAAACAAATGGGTAAAACATACAAAATAATATGAAAAATATGAAAAACACACGCACACACAAACTCTTTTATCAGAATATATATCTACAAACAAGGGCAAATAAGGGCATTTTGAGTATAAAATGGGCTCAATTAAAGAGATGAGTTAGGGGCGGGACCACCTTGCTGAATTTTTATCATATTATTTTAGAAAATTGTGTTCAGTGCCATTAGTTGTGAGGAAATTACACACAAATAATGTCTGTTTCTAATCAGGTTTCGTAAAAATCCCCTTATTTGCCCTTGTTTGGACAAAAACAGATAGTTCAACACCATAATCATGGTTCCACTAGTAGCCCAGAAATTACAAACTGCTGCTTTAAATATCTCACATAAAACTCTGATGGTTGAAGCCATTACTGTAACTAAGTTGTAAATGACTTTATGGCTCATTTGAGGACAGAACAGGATAGGCGTTTTAAAGGGAGGGTCAATATGGCAGAATACATTACTGCAGTTTCATATTTTACCTCAGAGACATGTTCTTCTCAGATTAGTTATCTCTCCCAGAAGGGTTTGAACTTCCCCATAAACAAGTCAGGTAGACAGAACAAGAGAGGTAGATGGATAGATAGTGAGAAAAGGAAAAGAGAGAGAGAAAGAGAGAGAGAGCTAAGTGACTGAGTTCACCAAGCTCAGTCCATCTGACAGAAACCAGCCGCCTTAAATTGTCCCTTCACCTTGCTCCAGCCACTAAACTCACCAATTAAATCTCACAAATTGGAAAAGAACCGAAAGAGAGAGGGAGGGACAGAGAGAGAGAGAGAGAGAGAGAGAGAGAGAGAGAGAGAGAGAGAGAGAGAGAGAGAGAGGAGAACATAATATGATGAGGTAGGAAAGAACGACAGAGAGAGGGAGAGAAGGGAGGTAGCGGTCATTTTGAAATATGACTGTGTTTGTTCTGACAGCGTACAGTTAACAGAAACTCAGTGTGTGTGTGTGTGTGTGTGTGTGTGTGTGTGTGTTAACCTGTCACAGGGCCTAACCCAAGGCTAAAGCACCAATTTCTTTTCACATTCTAACTCTGGACAGCACAGAGAGCGGTGAAACAGAGCAAGAGCGAGAAAACCTATCATCAGGCAACTACAGCACAGGCCAGATGACTGTCATAACCCATGAGGAGATTTGTGGTATGGTTATTGTAAGGCAGGGAAGGGTTGGTCGCATGTTTTTCAATCGCTAAGCCTTAACTCTCTTTTCAATTATACCTGACAAGATTTTTTTTTTTTTTTGAGGTTCAGAGCTGCCATGGCAATGTGATGTGTAACTGTTCTCCTCTTCTCTCTTTCAGTGTTTAAAGTAAAATAAACATCTTTAGAACAAGTTAAATTTACTTTCTTCACTTTTCTTTTTTTTCTGGTTACATACATAAAACTCACTACATTTTGTTAGATATGTTTAAAGTCCGCATGAAATCAAAATGGACCCTATTTACAGTACTTTTTTTAACAACACATCGGTCCTATGTTGAACAATTCAACCTTAGAAAAAAATAAGTCTTCATAATCTTTAGTCAAAATCTGAAAATGTGCTTCCCATCTGTAATGGTCTGGTGACATCCGTCTCTGATGACGTCAGTTTGATGGATTTGGCAGATCCTTTTTTAACCACTTTAACCACAACCCCCTGTCACATTTCTGAAGTAAAGTCAGTTGCAGGTTCCATTCACATGAACTTTAAAGAAAGCAAAGCATTCCAATTTTGATGTTTGGCGTAAGAATGTTGCCAAGCTAATACACATACAGCTGCATCCCAATTCAGAGCCTGCATCCTTCAAAAGGTGCATTCAAAGGCCGATTAAATCACTGCGGCGCAATGAAGGCTCCTTCAAATGTAGCCTCCAAATGCGTCCTCCGTTTCCCGTGAAATGAAGACACAACAGATGGATGCTTCATGGCCGTGCCTACCCCATAATTAAAGGTGCGCCAGTGACAACATGATTTTTTTGAGAGAAATTGCCAAATTACACTTTTAAACGCAAGTATATGATATATTTATACTAAAGGGCTGTTGAATGCTTGATTCTGATTGGTTGAGAACGTTCTAAGGTGTGCAATTATTTTAAGGGAAATGCACGGCTAAAGTAGTTCCAGCAGGTCTTGACCGCATTACAGTTCCATATCACTTCGCGTAGTCAACTGTAATAACGGAAAATAGG